>OOFJ01103904.1:0-15662 GCA_900323375.1 Benthosema glaciale
TGGGAAAATTAGGGGGGGGTACCGCATCATATAGGTGTGAAGTGTGAACGGTTTTACCGACGTGTTAATGGAGAACCATTTAAAACAAAGAAAGGTGACTTACATGCTGTGGTTTGCTATCAGAAATTTGCATGCCTAAGGGCTGCTCCTAAAGTAGGCTTTCTTTTGTTGTCTTTAATTCGCCCCCTCTCTTCAAGTTTAGACAAGCTCTAAGTCTACTCTAAACTGACTGGCCACTGTGTGTGTGTGTGTGTGTGTGTGTGTGTGTGTGTGTGTGTGTGTTTCCCTGCGGGAAGAAAAAAATAAATAAATTGCTTTTAGCGCACGACTGCGTGTCTGTGGGAACCGTTAAAGAGAACCGAAATTGAATAATTGTACTGGGTACCCGGTACTTGAGCATGGTCGGTTCGGGACCAAGTAGGTCCCGAATTTCGGTACCCACCCCTAGTGCCAATGAATGTGCACAGGCCTTCACTATTCTATCACCACTGGACACAAGTCACATGCCTGTACACACACAGTGTGTGCGCATGCACACGCACATCGCACACTTCATATTTAATATAATTATTACGTTCATATTTAAGAAATTCTTGAACACAAACAATAGTACATGCTCAAACTTGGGAAACTCAACAATAAGTGTAAGACTACATGGGACTGTTCGATCTCGACGGCTTGATAAGCAACCTACTGGGAAGAATGGGTGCACGCATGCACGCACGCTCGCACGCTACTACTGATGCTTGACTGCTTTTGGACAGGCTCATGCCTCGATGTTCAGCAGACGCAAAGGTAAAAAACGTGGCAATTATGCATGGGGCGTCTGACAAGGCTGACAATGAGATGAAGATGATGAGGGACATCTTAAAGGACAGATATAGTTGAGAGGATATATGGAGGACAGATGGAGGAGGGGGACTTCCAGACGGAGACAGAGCAGAGACAGGTGGGTGTAGGAGAAGGGTTGGCAAGGTGCTACTTGAGGGGAAAATCCATTCAGTCTTAATTTGACCTCAGGGTGTTACAGTAAGACTGTCCACGGCGAGTTTTTATTCATGAGGCAATTTGCATTCTCTGGTATTCAATGGCACGTCAGTGAATGCATTTGCATTTAAATATACCACCACCAAGTCATTTCTAACCCATCCATCTATGAGCTCTGCGTAATACTTATCTGCTTAGTAAACCATGACCTCTTGGGACTTATTGATTTACTCTCTCCATGGGAGATGACTTGCCGTTGTCCCTAACACCAAGTGTTGCCACCTTGAGCACAGTGTTGTGGAGTTGTCCCTGTTAATTAAGGCTATTAGTGCACCCCTCACTTTCTGATAGTGTTGTGGCAACATGGTTATAGTGTCAAATCATCTTCAGACTAGGTCTTGTTTTGCAGGTTGATTTTTTCAAACCCAATGGTCTACAGAGAAGTGCTGTGTTGGTCATGAACAAACAAATCAAATGAACTAGTTCTTTTTGGTGAACGAATTGCACCCGTTCACTTCCGTGAACAATCCTTTTAGGCCGTGCAGTTGCAAATGTGAGTCAGTGAGAGACTGTTCCGTTCCTCTTTCCTCATTCAGCGAATCAGCGCGAGCTGGAAGGTGGGCCCGGGCTCTCCCGTCTACCACATAGGCCGGGTCTACCACACATAGAACAGCAGAGGAGGAGCAGTGACCGAGATGTGAGATAGAACGAAGTGAATGACCAAGAACGAAAAGCAGCAAAGTGCTGTGACTGACCGGTCCACTTCCACCAGGCGGCAGCCAAACTAGTGAACGAATGGAATAGTCTGTTTAATGTACTGTATGTATGTACAACTAACTGACTATGATTGTAGCCCTCTGGTTGCACTTACTACTTGCAGTGCAAAAAGACGTCACATGGTGTTGCGCTGTTGAGTATGGAAGGCGAACGACTTATGAACGACTGACTCAAATGGCTCTGCTGACTGGGTCTGCAGGGAGATTCTGGGAGTACCAAACGACCGGAATGAAAGGGTCTTTTTCACTGAACAGAAATGAACGATAGTTCCTGCATCACTACTACAGAGTATAAAACACGCCACAAGCTGCATGAATATTAGGAGTGAGTTGTTAATTATTTGGCTAGACAGTTAGTAGGAAAACTCCTTGGGGCTGGTTTAGCCTCATTTGTGTTTTGGTAATGTTATTATCACTGCGCTTCCTGTTGGGTCCATTGTCTGCTTAATTTTGTATGCGCCTGCCACTGTGATTTCCTCCGTTCCTTTTTAGTAACACAGCTGTTGTAGTTATAGACTCGATTCAGATTTTGTTGATATGCCATCATGGGGGTTGTTAAGACAAATGCACATTATGGGGTTGTTGTTGGTTATTATCGCAGCCATCAAGCCTGATATTAAGGCTGTTTTGGAAACAGGTTTAGTGATTAAAACCATTTCAGTTGAGGAGCTGTCGTCATGTCCAAATCTACATTTTGGATAATGTCATATCGGGTTCTCGGCGCAAACCTAGCTTTTCCGGTGTTGCTATGCTTTAGTGGCAACCTGACTATGACGAGATACTATGATACTATACTAGGATACTATGACAATTTAAAACCTTTCATCACAGGGTCAATGGCACAATCAGCAAGAAACACACAAAGCACTTAGCAAACATAAGTACAGTGACAAATGTCACTGTACTTATCCTGTACGTATGTTTACAATGCATTACAGACATAAGGGCGTTGCAAGCGGGGAGCGATAAACGCACACATTGCTGCCTGGATCATCGACAGGTCTGCTCCAGGTCTGCTCAAGAGGGGCGCGATAACGCGAGCGTTAAAAAAAAAAAGCTAAACAGAATCCAGGTGTGGAAACTCGCGGGCGTGTGCACGAAACGAGCGCGCACGCGACAAATTCACGGGACCGCGATTTCTCAGCACCAAAACGCAGGTCTCATTGAAAATTTACTAGAGGCGCGTTTTATCGCTCCCCGTTTGCAACAACCACAGTAGAACGTTTAAAAATAATGTTCGATGACAAAGACTTGAGGTCATTTTCAAATAATTGTAGTGGAGTAAAAGTACAATACTTGCCTCAGAGATGTATTGGAGTAGAAGTAAAAGTACAGAAAATTGGAAATGCTCCTGTGAAGTAAAAACACCTCAGAATTGTGTGATTGTCCAATTGTCTAAATATAATTGGTTACTTTACACTGGCTGTGAGCGTGACATGCCCTCTGAGTCTTGCTGAGGTGGAATCAGCACCTTGACCAGAGTCAAGTCAGGGTTTGGAGGTTATGGTTTCTCTGCACTTTGTGACTGTGATTGTCTGTGAAAGGTGCTCTATAAATAAGCTTTACTTACTTACTTATACTGTCTGCTCTCCCATTGCTCGTCTCCCACTATGAGTTGGTGGAGGAACAACGTGCCGACCTGTCTGCTTTGTGAGATGAAGCTTTGACAAGAGTCATTATCATTACCTTTCTATTCCTGCCTTCATACAGGCAGCCACAAAGCTACAGGCTACCATTATCAATGGAAGCCAGTGACATGATGATAGAAAGCAGTCGCAGACGTTTCACATTCCGTTGCTGTCGGGAGGAAACCACCTAAGTCGACTTGTGAGTGAGCTATGGCACTTTTGATTTTTAGCATCAAACCCTCCGTCTGCAAAAACAACTAACTCTACCACCTCTCTCCCTGTCATGTAAGTAATTAAACAATATATAAAGTCACAAGGGAAACTTTGATCAGTCAGTATTGTTTTGTTTTACATAAAAAAAGGTTTTCATTTCCTGAAGAATTAAGAGTTATAGTTATAGGTGGATTCATCCCGACAGCAGAGATTTGTAACTGCTACAAAATGTAGAAATCCAAGTTGAAGTGGCTTGACTGTATGTGCGTGTGAGTCTATAGACTAACATATAAGAGCACCCATCCGCATTGTGAATGGGCACATCACCATTTTTCTGGTCAATAGACAATGAACATTAGTCAAAAAACTAGTCATTCCGTTCGCCACCGAGCCAGTACATGCCACCACCAAATTAGATACAGACGACTGTGCTTTGCCAAAATAGTAGGGTTAGTAGGTTAATAACACCATTTGCGCTTGGTTGGAAAAAGCCACAATAAAACAGATGCTTGTAAGTATACAAATACAATAGAGAATTTGCAACTGAATCTCTTCATCCATTCATTCATCCATCCATCCATGCATGCATGCATGTGCAGCGCACAACGCAAGCATCGATGCGTTACCGTATCCCTACAAAACACATACGCAAGCTTTAATACATGCATGCAGAAATGTTCTTACATTATACACAGTGCATGTACACACCTCTGTACCTAAGCATGCATGATTGCACAAACGCATATATAGGGGGTTACTACGCTCTTACATGCGCACGCGCACACACACGTGCATACAACAACAACAAGCAGACGAGCCAATGTTACTGTATGTACAGTAGATGTACTTTATTGTTCAGACCGGCTTCACTATGACACTAACACATACTGTAAGGCTGGACTGCTGAGCTAAGGCAAAGGACACAGAGAAGTATGTGAGAAGTTGAGAACAGACATGGCATGGCGGGAAGTGAACACGTTTGGCCGCGTCTCTCAATAGAATATAAAAACCATGCCATTTCCCCACGTTGGCTCCTTTCCCTGTTAATCACTGCATTCAAACCAGCTGGGAAATTATCGGAAACCAAAAGCAGGTTCTGTCTACGTAGGGGTTTCATTCCGAAAACGCTACATATTCAGATATGGGAAAAGAAATGTTCTTGATATATCAGTTAAATAAATAATGATTAAATAAATTGTTGTACCCTCCTAATCTCAATTCCCGTTTAATGTATATTCTAGGCATCTGAAAATGTCACTGAAAATGTCACTCTCTCTCGATAAAATCATTGTGAACATGGGGCGCTGATGGCCTAGTGGTTAAGGCGCATACCGCATATACAGAGCCCGTCAACTTTATTGTGTGGTCCTCGTTTCCTGACATTCTCTACTATACTATCCAAATAAGGGCAGAAAAGCCCAACCAAAGTAAAAAAAAAAAAAGAAAAAAGAAAAAAAATCATTGTGAACACTTACCAGTTTTGAGTCAGTTGCTTTGATAGGTCCTTAGACTTGGTTTTGAGCAGGACCTGCTCTACCAAAATCAATCAGAGATGGTTCTTTTTCGTTTGAGTTATTCCTGAATTTCCCCACTCGCGTGTAGTCACTGCAAACTCCTACCCATCTTCTCTGACAGTGGGTAATTTCCCTGGGTGGTGGGCAGGAAGAACTTTGCCCCCTCTGTCCTGTAAGTGCCTGAGACAGCTCATTTAAGTGCTGTTGAAAAGAAACGTATGTGTGTCTTCATTTCTGCTAGCATTGTTAGTATCTTACCCTAAATTCACAATAATTAAAATAATGATCTTCAACTGATTTTGGTAGAGCAGGTTAAAAAAAGTTCTCACATTGTGCATAAAGACATCCATTGCATGGTAATACATACAGGTAAGTAAGTAACTGACCACACACTTTGCTTACCAACTATAAGAGTATAAGTTTACAGAATGGAAATGCTTGTTACTGTACACATAATAATCGACAGCATTGATTGACACATGTATAAATATAAAATGATGCCATGTCCTCGCTGTTGCGCTGCATATAGAAAGAAAGGCTGTTCGTAGAGTGTCACCGAAAACTGTGGTGGTGTACCATGGTACTGGGTCTATTACAGAGAACACAACACTCTACAAAGGCCCTACTCCTTTATGAAGCTCTCAGTGGGTACATCCTCTACAGCAGGCCTGCTAGAGCTAGCTCTACCCAAAAGAAAATTGGAGATGTAATGTATCTTTGTTCAATTATGCTCTCAAAGTATGGAACACTTCTCTCCGATGAGAGGCAGGCTCACTTGACATCTTTTAAGCGTGTAAAAAGAAAAACATATTTTTAACCCATCCTGTCTATAGCACCATTTATCACCATTTTAAGGCAATTCATTTTCAAATTAACTTCATTATCATGTGCTTTACTTTAATAATTTTAGCTGTGTTTTATTTTTAATGTTCCCGTTTTCTTTTTTATGCAAAGCACTTAGATGTTCTTGTTTGCTGTAAGTTTTGTATGAAAGGTGCTATACAAATGAAGTTTAACATTATTATTATTAGAATAATAGTAACTGATTATGTGAACACTTTATTATATTATTACATGTGTTAGATAATGCAACCACAGCATACATGAGTAATTGAAATCTCGACTGGTCATGTTTCATGTTTTGATTCAGTGTTTATAAGGTCTTGTTTTGTCTCATTCTGTCATTCATTGGTCAGATCGGGTGGCAGTGGCCCAGGAGGTAGAGCAGGTTCTATCCCTTGCTCCTCCTGGTTATGTGTTGAAAACACTGAAAACGTTCTAAAGAAATGCAGACAATTTAGCATTTAACTCATTGCGTTACTAATCCCCAAAATAATCACTATTGATTTTGTGCTGGTTTTCCTAATTCTCTCATGGTATAGCAAAAATCCACGAGATGGTCAATGGTAGAGACAAACTTTTCACTAATGATTTGAAGTTGTGTGCATTACTTGCACATTATGACCACAATCTGCCTAATGGTGCTACTACTGTATAAGGAAAGGCTAAAAACAATGTCAGTTTGTCCAAACCACACCAAACAAGGTGGATATGTTTAATTAAGCTGTATAAGAATGTCCCCAAAAGCTTTTTGTAATTGAACAGTACACTGCCACAAAATGTTGGGGCCCAGTGCAGATTTGGCCATGAATGAACAAGTGTCTGTCCAATCGGCATAAAACCTGAACCTCTAAGACAGTTTTGGAAGCTGTCAAAGGTCTAGACCCCTTTCAACTTCTTACAGTCCGTGCTGTGTTGAACCTCTGTATCTCCAATTTGCGGCTACATTTCTTTTAATTTTCAAGTTTATATCCAGAGAGGGTTGACTATGCATGATTGCACTTCCTCAACAATGCCCTGCCTCACATTAAAACAATAACACACGGTTTGACACCTAGTGGGAGCTGCCCAGTACTATGACAGACGTCTACTGTTTTCTACTGAGAGTAGAGCAACTGGAGGTTGAATAACCTGCTACAAGGGTCCTGTTGACTGTCATTGTGTAGTAGAGGAATGGCAGAGTGTTTCCCTTTATATTCAATTTCCTTCACAGTTCTCATTCCATTTGGAGATTTGGTCCAGAAAAGATCTGGTCACAAGCACCCCAATTTACTGCCATCACATTGGAATTGGCTGTAAATACAGTGTGCAGTGTTAACCATTTTTACCTGTGTGATTATGAATAATTACAAAGTTGCGTATTGTAATAACAACAGCAGACTGAGGCCTGTAATTACAACCCACATGTCTAATTTGTTCTCTTTGCCTCGTAGAGACAATAAATGATGTTTACCGCCTCGTGAGCAAACCTTCAAATAAAGTTTTCAAAAAACAGTCAAATCAGGAGTGCTTCTCATCTCCAATTACTCTTGGGTAATACAAATACAGGTATGCGTGAACTTGACATTCAACAACGCCCCTTCCCCCAACCACACAGTCTAACAAGCAGCATCTCAAGTGTTTAGTCATTGTTAAAACGTCCATTCGGAACATAACGCCACAAATCTGAGAATCCTTATGAGCACTGGCTGTATCCTTGAGTCTAACCTTTGATGGGCATCCTTGTGTGACAGTACAGTATGTTTTCTGCACATTATCCGTAATAACATGATGAAAGAAGACAAGTGGAATGTCCGCCTGTCGTCCATTGGTAGTCCGCGGTGACAGAGAAGTTGGCCTCTGGCGTCAAAATTGTATGGCACTGTAATGCATTTGCCAAAAAAAAGATTAAAAAATGCCTTGAAAATCTTTTTTTCAAGAGTAGCCCTCCTTCGTTAAATCCCCCAGCCCCCAAAAACAAATGTAGGCACTGTGACCATGGTACAGTTTCATTCCAAAAAATGAGCAGAATAGGAAATGGAACTCCTTGTTGAGTTCCATCTCGTCCATGTGCAGAGTGAGTCCTCTTTTGACTCCCTATGAGGTATTAGGTACGAGGATAGGGTCCCAACTATAGACAACCGAGGAGAATCATTTAGTCTTCCCACAGCCCAGAAAAAACACCTCAAGACATTCCACTGAGGATGTAGAATCTTCTCCTCCTAGATTGCCTCTCTAGCTCCGGAGGATATGTGAGTCTCACCATCAGCTCATTCTGACCTCTGCTGTGTGTCAAGTCCACAGGCTGTACTCTTACTGTAGCGACGTCCTCATTGTCAACCTATTAGAGATGAGGTCAAAGGGTGAAAACATTCAGAGGTTCTAGAGGTCACCGCTTTGGGGTTCCGGCCGGGCCTCCTGGTTGCGACTGCGGCCCAGTCTGGGGAACCGTGACGAGGCTTTGGAACGTGCTGTCTTGGCCCCTCCTTCATTGGCCTGGGGGGTATCTCTGGAATAATAATAATAATAAAAACAGTCACACAGTCGGAAGGTATTTCCACCTGCGGTCACAACTCACAAAATAAATGACTGCTTTAGCACCTCTTCCGTTCTCTTTTTACACAATTTTACAATCATTTACACCGAAATAAGCCACGTTTTTATTTAACCTGCTTTTAGTGTGGCTTTGACTTCACAGCTCTCAATATGTGGTGACATTCATCTTTAGACAGAAACTGATGACATTTTAAGAGAAGACAACTTCGCAAAAAATATTAATAGGTCCTATGTAATTTGAACCTGCTCTGTCTCCACTCATTAAATCCAGTTACACTCAATTAGATCCACATTCATGCTTGTGTTACCTGTTCAATGTAATTGTGCCTCCACCAGTGTAATAATAGTTATAGCCTTCCAGTCATTTTGCCTTCAGCTTTGGTGTAATACTGAAGTAGGATTTCCATCACATACCGGGAGGCAGAAAAAATCAATCCATAATTTATGTAGCTACCTTTTTATTTGGGACACAATTAGACAGTTTTCCGTTTCCACACGGCATCTTACCAAGAGGGCCCTGTAGTCACAAGGGTCGGGCCACAACAAAAGTAAATACTATTTTAAAATCACAACCACGTCTTCTGCAATATTTTTCTGGCTTTTGTAAAACTATTTTACTTTTCCCTCAATAGCGCTGCAAAGAAATTGGGAAAGAATTGGGCCGTGTGGAAACAGAAAACTATGTAATTTACTCAAATAAAAAAAGCAGCTACATAAATTATGGATTTATTTTTTTTCTGCCTCCCAATAGGTATGTGATGGTAATCCTACTTCAGTATTACAACAAAGCTGATGACTTTTCAGGGCAAAATGACTGTTGGAAGGCTAATAGTTACACTGGAGGGAGGCATAATTACATTGAATAGGTAACACAAGCATGGATGTGGATCAAATTGAGTGTAAGTGGATTAGTGGAAAAGGTGCATTGTAATACAGGGTATTACAAAGCGTGGCCTGACTTGCATATTACCTCTCCACTCCACTCTTTCCCTCTCTCTCCAACACAAACGTACATACCCAGGCATTTCCTCAAATACAGTGTGTGCACAAGCCTGCATGCATGGCGCTTATGTAGGGTATTAAGTAAAGTGGACGAAAGCAGTGACCCTCAAAGTCTAAACTCTAACGTTGTTGTTATGATTGCACTGAAAAAATACAGAACCCAGCCTATTATCTGCCCTGACCGCGGCAGAAACAGGCCACAGAGAGCGAGCGATTATCCCCTGACAAATCCTCATTTTGAAGTCAGAAGAGTGACAAAATGCTGTTGACGCTGAAACAGAGGTCTCTGGCCTCCCCCCTCCAACCCCCACCCACCCCGCACACACTCTCCACTGTGGCGACCGAGGATGCATGTCAATAAGACGAGCCATCAGACTGCATGAGTGCGCACACAGTGCTCAGCGTAAACAACTGTGTGCTGAGCGTACAGCGTTGGTCTGGGGCACACAGTCTGAGAGGATGTGTTAAAGTGCTGTTGCTTATCTGTGCTGTGGATAAGGCTGGAACATGGTGACTGTAAAGTGAAGAAGAGTTGGTTACAATTGCCAAATTGTGCTTATATATTAAATTACATAATGGTTGTACCACATACTGTATAGTGGTTATAATGTACATATATAAACATGACATGTCACATGTCATGCGAGTGATGCGACACATGAAATGAATGATGAAAATGCCCGTCTAGTGGCAGGTGTTAATTTTGGACCGTGGTCACAGACATACCTCAATTCTAAATAGTACATTTTAATCTTGTGTTTAACGCTTAATATTAACTCATTAACATGCGTTGGCCATCTTTAACGTTATAGAGGTCCTTGAAATAATACTAATAAAAAAAAGCACTGGTCTACAAATAATGCATGCACACTTCCATGTACTGCATACACATACACACATACAAAATAATATACTGTACATTGTGTATGCGTGCACGTACACACACACACACACATGGATCAGGGGTGTAGGTCATTGCAACATCAAGGAGCCATGACAGCCATGTAGGCCTTTGAGTACAGAAGAGCTCAGCACGAGTTTGGCAGTCCGTCTCGAATCTGTCTTCTCGTCTCTCTGCCATTGTCTTTGTTACCCTCCATGTCTTTTTCATGTTCTCTCTCAATCTGCATTTTTTTCCTTTACTGCCCCCCCCCCCCCCCCTCCCACCCCCCCCCCCCCCACCAGTCTTCATGTCCTGTCCTCCGTTTGTCCTTCATTCAATCTCCTCGTATCTCTCATGTTCTATCATTCTCTGTCATCCGCGCCGAACGTCTTTCATCTTTCCTCTCCCTCTCTCCTTCACCTCCCCTCCATCGCCACTCCTCTTCCAACTCTGTCGTTCTCCTTTTTTTTCCCGACCGCCCTCTCTCTCATCACGCTAATTAATGCACTAATCATCCTTTCATCCATCAGTGTGTGCAGTGAAGCCGTTACACAGACAACTCGGGGGCTACGGTGAGTTTTCATGATCACGCCCCGCCTGGCCGGCAAGGTTTGGGCACCCAGGGCAAAAAAGGCAAAAGCCATTGTGTGGACTGATATGTCTCAATTTGACTTATCTCTGTGTAATTATATTTTTCTATCGATGATCTGCATATCGTCGCTGTCGGGTGTTGAAAACCTCTACAGGGAAAAAGGGGTTCCAATGTTTGCTTTTTGAAAGGCTATTTTAGAATAGCCCAAGTATAAAACGATACTATAAAACTATACTACTATAATTGATTCACGTATGTTTTGTAATAATAAACTAAATCTACTATACAAAGCAACTAAAGCTGTCAAATAATTATAGTGGAGTAAAAAGTACAATAGTTGCCTCTGAGATATAAACTACCAAAAAAGGAAACACTTACCTAAAGTAAAAGTATGTCAAAAGTGTACTTAAGTACAGTACTTAAAGTAGTTACTTAACACCACTGCATGCATGTGCGCGTATGAGTGTGTAAACAGCAAAGCATTGCACTCTGGGAAACAGTTTAGGAGTAACGCTGTACAGCAATGGCTTGGCCTGATGCCATTCTTTTGCCACAGCCGTCACTTCTCATCGTTATATTTCCAATGTGTCAGCGCAATCTTTATTTGACTCTGACGCAAACTGATGTTCTTATCGCGGATGTATGACAAATAGAGATATGATATTGATGGAGCTTGAGGCAGACTTTACACAGTAAAATCCTCAGGGTTAATTTATCCATAATGTACAAATCTATGTATGTGCGTTCCTCAGCCACACGTGCGCGCAGACAGCATTGCATTCACAGAAATCCACCCAATGATAGAACCGCATAATTTTCGATTAATTAAGATTAGTCATTAACTGTTAAGTTTAGTTGACAAATTTCTTAACAGCGATTAACTATAAACTTCACTAGTCTGAATGTGTGTGCGGTAACAGCGTCTCATTGACTGAAACTGTGGAGAGGTTCAAGTATTTTGGGTAGGCTATATCAGTGGTTCCCAAATTGGGATCCGGGGACCCCCAGGGGTCCTTGAGCAAGTTCCAGGGGGTCCCTAGCTAAATGATAAGTTTGGAACCTTATCGGTCTGTAACTCAGATAGTGAACAAATGCATTTGTACACTCTCAGAGTTAAATTAACATTGATTTTACAATATAAATTGGCGGTCCAAGAGATACAGTAGAAATGTCATTAAATGGGGGTCCGCAGACTAATGCATGTCAAACTGGTGGTCCTTAAAATTAAACGGGTTGAGAATCACTGCTATATGACTCAGTACACGTAGGACCAGCCTAGAGCTTCCCTCCATCCAGGACATACATTATACAACAGACAGTGTGTCAGTGAAGAGACCCCAGCCACCCCTACAGGGACTGATCAGTTTTAACTGCTGCTGTTAGCAGTATACTGCAGCCACAACCTGCAGGACCAACTGGCTCGGTGATAGCTTCCAACACTTATTGTTGTCGTCGTTATTATTATTATTATTATGTGCATACTTACAGACAGAAGGGAAGCAGGGACAGCAGGGTCTCCTTGGTGGGTTTAGCAGTGAAGTCTGGCAGTGTTTGGATGACTTTGTTCATCACCATGCGCAGGTAAACCTGAAGTTGCTTTCTGCGCTCCTCCACAAACTTGGCATCCTGCAGAGAGATGGATAGAGACAGACAAAGGCTATGTTCAGACTGGAAGCCCAAATTAGAATGTTGGCCCAACCAGATTGGTTTTATCTAATCCGACCTGAATGAATGAATGAATGAATGAATGAATGAATGAATGAATGAATGAATGAATGAATGAATGAATGAATGAATGAATGAATTCATTAATTAATTAATATTTGTGTGTGTGTTTGAACCACTAGGTGATTTGAGTGTGCAGTCTAACTCTGGATACTAAATACGAAAGTAGAGAATCAGAGCTATTATTATATTAAAAAAAAAAAAAAACACAAAATAAGACAGGGACCGCTAAGCCAGCCCGGGCCAGAGAATTAGAGCTATAAAATGAGACATTGCGGGTTTAAACAAACATTTTGGAACTACACCCTACAAAATGAATGTAAATTAATTAAAATTATGTAAATTAAAGTAATTTTAAATTGGAAATGTAGAATTTCACATTGAAAGGGAAAATGCAGTCATTCCTCTTCAAAAGAGAGACCCTAAAACCTAATAACTGTGAAATATTGTTTTATCCCCATGAGTACAAGCAAAAAAAAAAGAACATCTGCGCATCTCAATTAAAATAAATTATCTTTCTAATTTCAATACAGTCAGTCTCCTGGCATACACCAAAGCGTGCAGGTATGTTATGTTTGCTTTCCTGATTCCTGAGATCTTGATGTTGGCCAACAACATCACAGCGTGGCCGTTCATCCCAGCTATGAAACCCTGATTAAGATTCCCTTAAAAAAAACAGACCAGAACTGTAGAGAAGTTTGTGAAACAACTTCAAACAAACACCAGCCATTGTTTGTGCACTAAGACACTGTAACCATGACCTATATTACACAACTCTGTGAGTAGCTAGAGAAAGAAAGTGAGAGATCAAGCTTTAGAGAGGAGAGGGCAGATAAGTTAGACAAGAGACCGGGGGGGCGAGATTTATTCAGTTTTTTTCTCACAAAAGTAAGTCAGTGGAAAGGTTAAGACCCGTCTGTCTACATCTGCTGCTAAAGTTGGTTTGTATCTGACCAGTAGCATGTTCCATCAAACTGTTTGTCCCTCTGAACTTTCTTGCGGTCTCAAAAGAGAACCATGCACAAACAACATTTCTAAAGAATCCATCTCCGAGATATTACTGCACTGAGGTTCCCCCCCACCCCTCCGAGTTTAAAAACACATACAGTCACATCACAAGAGCTAGGTAGCATGGCTAATCATCGACTGTAAAGGTTGACAGCAAAGACATGGGCAAAGCCGCTTTTTTTATTCTCTGGATAGAATGGAAGACATCAGAGCGAGGCCAACACCGCTTCAGAATTATACTGACCGTTTCTGAGGAAAATACAGACGATTTATTTTCCATATAATTACACACACACCACACATGTCCACACAAAGCCCTAAACTGTTCTGCACTGATTTGTCTGGAGAGTGAATCGGCTGAATTCATTCTTCCAGTGATGTCATGAGGAGGACAGTAGGACACTAAGGAGGAAATGGAGCAGAATGACATTTTGACAATTTCACGGTAAGCATAACAGAGAGCCACACAACTCTTCTAGGGATTACGGTTGAAAATCATATGTCACACAATCTGTTGTACTTTGCTCTGTGAACATTTCCTGTTTCCACTTGACATTTTGTGTTTGAAATAAGATCCTACTGTATCCGTCTGAAGAGACATTTCATCATTCCCAACTATGCAAAGTGTTTTAATGATTTACTTGTGGCTGTCAAGTGTCACCGTCTTTAATTTGATATTAACCAGTAAGATGCCCTGAGGACGAGAAGCGACCTCTCCTAAAGGGCAAGGTCGCGTGCATGCATCCGCCTGGGTGACAGCAGAAGGGAGACTGCTGGGCGAGCGGTGGCGCTTGGCATGGGGGATCAGATCAACATATGGAATGAATTTTGTATTGGACATATATGGAGCATGTCTATTTGCTAACTACTTAAGGTGAATGCCGTCAGAGTTATGCCACCGCCAACAGGAGACGATCCTTGAAATGGTATTATTACCTTGCTAGATTTGTTCTCAAGCCGGCCGAGGAGAGTGCTCCATTCAGACACCTGTTAAGGCACGAAACTGGGACAAAAAACTGGGACATTTCTTTTTTGTTTCAGCAGATGAAGATTATCACAGCAACAGGGCTGGTGCTACGCTATTTCAATACTGGACAGGAAGTGTACACTCCAGGAGGAAGCATCGAAAAATGGCCTGGGTGCAACCGTTATGCAGGAAGCCAGGCCAGTTGCATACAAACGCACCAAAACTGCTAATAAAACAGAGCAGAACTACTGTATACGTCCAAACTGAGATGAGCTATATGCAGTCTTTCATGGGCGCAAGAGATCTGTCCATTGTACCAAGACATCAGAGACACAGCTACTTCCCACAGATTACAATCACCACAGAGATTTCGAAAACATGACTAATGACAAAAATGTCCCATATCTGCTGGGCGAAGTACAACAATGTGCAAACACAGCAGCAAGATTTGTGACCTGCTTTGATAAGAGAAGGATATCAAATGGAACACAACCACCCTAAAGACTAATCATTGTGTGTATTCCCGCATCGAGTAACCTTGGTACATAGACCTCCAAAAAGCATTCGACACAGTCAATCACTCAATTCTCCTGGACAAGCTGAAGGCAATCGGTTTTGATAGTGCATCATTAAACTGGATGAAATCCTACCTGGAGGGAAGAGTACAAATGGTTGACATCAAAGGAACCATGTCCTCTCCCCTCCCAGTGAACTGTGGAGTTCCTCAAGGAAGCATCCTAGGGCCGTTACTGTTCCTACTTTACATTAACGACATGAATGCTGCCTGTAACTGCAAATTGTTCCTGTTTGCTGACGACTCAGCTCTCCTGATCTCGGGGGAGGACAAAATGCAGGTTGAGGAAGCTCTCAGTTCTGAACTAGCCAAAATCCAAACATGGCTTATTGATAACAAACTCTCACTACATCTTGGAAAAACTGAATCCATTCTTTTTGGGTCCAAACATGCTCTCAGTAAAGTAAAGGGAAATTAC
>OOFJ01103905.1:0-19810 GCA_900323375.1 Benthosema glaciale
TGTGTGTGTGTGTGTACAGGCTACACAAAAGTACTTGCGAGTGCTACTTAAGTTCGTATTTTTAACGAGCGAAAATAGATCATCATTGTGTGAGCTTGTACATTGGCTATTCTTGCTATCCGCAATATAACGAAGTACATATGACACAATTAATTCGCACATCCCAGTGTGTCAACTTGGTACAGTACCCCCTTATAGAGGTTAAAGTGTACATTTTCTTGGCAATGGCAAAACAAAAGCCCAGAGCCCTACTTCAGGTTGGTTCTACTTGTACCTGGGGTTAGGGCAAAAGTCAACTTCTGAATCCAAACAGACTTTCTGCTCACTGGCTTTGCCAATCATGAAGTTAGACTGGCAGATGATGGGAATGTCATGCAAGAGGGAGCTCAGGCTGTAGCAATATGCAATAATCTGTGCTCTCACACAGTACTGAGACATGTGGATGCTGAACCTGTAGAACAAAGACAACAACATTTTATAATATCATTTTACATTTTCGGTATTTAGCTCATAGGCCTACTGGTAGACTGATGTATAGTATAATACTAGGAAAACCTGAAATTCTTAATTATTCTATAAAAAAATATGAAACATGAAGTTTGGATGGTCATGCGCACGCACGCACGCACACACGCACGCACGCACGCACGCACGCACTTTTTACAGAACTCCAGAATTAGTTTTCTCTTGATTGTGGCCACTTCCTCCTATGGAGAGAGAGAGAGACACACACACGCACGCACGCACGCACGCACGCACGCACGCACGCACGCATAGACAGACAGACAGTGAAAGAGAGAGAGAGAGAGAGACAGATACATTAGTTTTAATTTGTTAGTAGTTAAAGGACAACTTCATCTTCATATGGTATTTTGTCTACTTGGTCTCTGTCTCAGAGGAGGAGGGATGTGGACACACCGACCAGTGACACCATTGATGGGGAATCCAAGCTAATAAACAGGATTTCTATTCCTGCATTAAAAAAAATCACTGGTAGAGGGGTTTCTGCCCTCCTCTGATGTACAGACTGAGTAGACAAAAGTGGTGTCATGATGAGCATTAGTGAGGACCAATTATAATATAAAGATATATTGAAAAGTGAAATCATTTTTTAATCACGTTTATCTTCACGTTTATCTTCATGCTCAATAGCTTTAGTTATACTGCAATGCAACTCACTGAAGTTTTGATAAGTCCCCCCATTGCTTGTTTCTTCTTAAAGAACGAATTCAGCATCTCATCACGCAAACCCACTTTTTCCAGTTGAATAGACACAAATGCTTCCATTAGCCTGCATGAAATAAATGTCAAAAATGAATTGTGCACATCCACAATGGAATGGATTGGAATGGACTACCAATCATCATATATGTAATTTCCCATATAGCAGTTAAGCTTACCTATCCGTATTTCCCATGACAGAGCTCTTAGCTGCTTTTGATGGAACAGATTCAGCTTTTCTCTTTATGCTGTCAGTGTCCCTGCAAATCTGTGAATCAAAACTTGTGTAGGATTTTGTCTCATTGTCAGAAGGAATGCTCTCCTGTCCCTAAACATGAACAGAAAATCAACATTAATTCAACTGTAGCATGTGTAGTATGTTCTTTACATGTGGCTGAAATTAAATACTTTGGGTTGGGTTACATATCCAGCTACTTTGAACACAGTTGGAACCTTATCATTCCATGCTAATGCTGTTCTGTTCTGTTCTGTTCTGTTCTACAGTATGCAGCATAATGTTCAAACCTCTGTTGGGCCTGCTGATGTCTCTGCCCAATAGCAAAGACAAACCTGCTTCACCACACTGACCAGTGCATTCTTCTGGGTAATCTGGCAGGCCAAAGTCACCTGTAGGTTTTCAATGCTCGGTCTGCTCATAAGCTGAGGAGAGGCATTGATTGATTGATTGATTGATTGATTGATTGATTGATTGATTGATTGATTGATTGATTGATTGATTGATTGATGCATGCATTTTTTATTCACTGATAACCCCCTGTAGTTTATTTGAACCTACATGTACAACAGTTTCCTCTGAGCTGAAGCTGAACCTCCCAATTTGGCTCTCGTCGAGTTCCTGAATGCTCAGAGGTAGACTGGATGGGATGTACCTGAAACGGGAATTATATTATACATTTATAATTACTGTAATGCGAGTAGAAACAACATATACACAATGAGGGGTGAGGTTAATTTGGGAAAATCTAATCTCCAGCTCATAAACAATTATATTATAAATGTATAATTACTGTAATGCGAGTAGAAACAACATATACACAATGAGGGGTGAGGTTAAGTTGGGAAAATCTAATCTCCAGCTCATAAACAATTTCAAATTAAAACCATGTATTTCTGATTGCCAGTGATTCCAAACGTCTGCTTTTCATGATATTAGTCTTGTAAATTTTCTTTTTTTTTTGTAGAAGATGTCAATGAATGAAAGAAGAAAGATTATTGATAATGACCTGTCCACACAGCTATTGTCTTCCAGCAGGGCGGTGATAAACACTGGTCCATGTTCTAGCTTGTCTTTATGAACAGCCAGCTCAAACTGCACAGGCCTCAAATACAGGTGGAACTCATCAAAGCCAAGCTCTATGGCCAGGTTTCGATATAACCTATGAGGGTCAAAGAAATAATTACTCATTGTTGCAGAGCTCCACTTACACGCAGGAAGGAAGATTTAAACTTCAAACTGTCAAACATTTCAACCAGCTGTGCTGAGACACTGTACTGAATTAATTGTGCTGTACATTTTCTGTGTGTAATATAAGCAGACCTGGGTCAGACAGTGCTTTCTGTTGTTGCTGCATTTGTTTGAACCTATTTTTAACACCACCCTTTCACCAAAAGGGTGGAGTTCATAGCATCAGGATAGGCTTGCATCACACATGTTCTCTTAATCATAGAAAAGTGCACAATACTGACTCTAAAGTCGTTTATACTGTACTTCCTGGAACTTATTGTGTTGTTGTCCCTTCTGGTAAACCCCACCCATGTGGTGGTCGGAATTCTCAGAAACAAAGGAATTACTTGAAAACACTGTTGCAACCTGAAACCTAAACGTTAACTTGTCTGTTCCGGAGGTATAGGTTTTAACATGTGAAAACACAAGCACACCCTGTACTCGAACAGGGTTAAAAACTGTTGTTTTGCCACACTATATGACCCATTTGAAACTCAAATGTGCCAGATGTGCAGTCTCAGAGGCTGACTTCATCAGTACGGCAACCCCCACCCATCTGGCACTCCCAGGAAGAATAAAACAACCATGTTGAAAAAGATTCTAGTTTGACCGAGGTGTGAGCTCAACTGTGACAGATGTGCAGTCTCGGAGGCTGACTCCAGCAGTCGGTGACGGATGGACACCAGCTCCAACAACTTGGACAGAGTGTCCACAGCGTGGAACTGCTTCTCCTTCCCTTGCCTCATGTCCCTTTCCTCGGCAGACCTTATCAAAGACAGACCAACACCTTGGACCAGAGTGGGGTCATCAAAAAACACATCTGAAAACAACTGCAGTGGGGAAGAAATAGAATATGTGATGTTTCATTTAGACACATTATTAGAAAATTCCAAAAGAGATACATAATATATATATATATAATATACAGAGAAAACATACATCCTTTTGTGTTTGAGAGCTGTAGGAGGTTCCTGCTGAAGCCAGGGTGCTCCAGTTCTGCAGAGCCTGTTGTAAGAGCCTGTGTTCAAGGTTCACTCTCTCGGCAAGCCCCACAGCCCCCTGCAGCTGACACAGCTCTGTGTGAGCCTTGGCCAACGTGTGATACACTGAAGCGGCCAGGCAGAGGGACGGATGAACCTCCAGAAGGAATATGTTGTTCAGTGCAGGGCTGTAAACAGGGTTGAGACAGGAAAACATACAAATGCGTTGTGTGTAAACAACAGCATCAAATGCATTTCAAACATTAAATCCAAATCAAATATACTTCAGCTATCTGTGTATCACTTGCCTGCTGCCACCAAGTGAGATCAGATGTTTGGGCACATAGTTTGGTGGAAGGCCATATTCATTAACAGAGCCTGTCTGACCACCTCTCCATATGCGCTGGATATACTGGCGCTGTTGGTCAATCTGACGATGAACACAATACTTGATTATATTTGTGGCGGTGCAGTATATATATTTAAGCAGATTGAATGACAATACTACAGTGAATGGCTTCATTTCGTCTCTGTTATTGAGAAAGTCAAAGGACAGAAACATGAGAGTAAAGTAAGAGTTGTACTGTAGGTCAAGAGGAAACTCTTCTGCTGTGGTTTAATCAGTCCCATTCACATACACAAGGCATAATTAACCACTTATAACCTGCTGTCTCTATTTGGGGAATGTACTGTAAGTTGGATTCTTTTTTAAATACATTCAGTAGATCTCGTGATCTTTTGTGGCCAGATGTAATTTCCCCCTGTCTAGTAAGTAATAATAAAGAAATCACTGTAAAATATTGTACAACAAAAAAATATAGATATTTAGCCACTTGTTCGAATGCCCCCGCCCTCCTATCAATAATAGCTAAAATCAAATGTTTTACTTTTTTTAGTATTAGTATTTATTTATTCAGCACAGTATGAAAAGAACATTACAATAAAACATATAAATATAAGAAGGGTGCTAGGCTGAGGCAAAAAGCCCAAAGGGCTTGTACGAGGCCTCTACCTGTATAAAAACAAAAACAACAAAAATAAACAAAAATAAATAAAAATAAAACAAATAATACTTGGTTATCTACATGATTACAGAAAAGAGATAATACAAAGAAATATAATTAAGTGATCTGGTCAATTAAGTGGGTCCTAAGCTTATGTAATAGAATTTGATGATATTGCTGTATAGGTGTTCCATTGCTGGGCCCCCCCTGTATCTAATGGAGAACTGACACATCTGTACTAACAATCAGAGTAGAGTGGTGAGAAATGCTAAGTTTCTTGAACAATGTCCTAATTGTGCCAACAATGGTGAATTAAATTTCATCCCCAATTAAACAATTACCTGACAGTCCAGAACTGCTCTGATGAGGTTGTGGTGACTTTGAAGGCAGGCCATCTCTGCCCTGTAGGCTTGCACAAAGTGATCATGGCCCAGGTCCAGTTGTGGCCTTCTGTGCATGATATCAGTGATAACCTGAGCCATGGCGAACCTCTCCTCACACCCCGACACATGCTGGTAGGCTTCATAGTAACAGTTCAGGAGCTGAAAATAGACAAGACACAATGTTACATTGTGAAATTAAGTATTGTAGCCAATGGAAAGTGAGTCGCAGAAGCACTTCACCCCCAGTTTGTCCAGTGATGCGACTCAGTGGGTAGCAGAAGACAGTGAGTGGTTATACTATGCAGCTCCCAGGTGAGAATGTGTGTAATGATGTGAATGTAAAGCAGGACAATGCTGCATGAACCTGCATGCCTCAATAAAACCCTTCCCCAGATAAATAAAGGTTAAGTAAGTACTGTTAAGTAGGCCAGAATGCCCGCTGAGAAATACCACATGTAAATAATACAGCAAAGTCATTATGCTTTACATTCTGAAAATGTGTTCAAGAGCTAAGCCAACAAAGATATCTGTAAGTAAATCTGCCCATTATTATCACTACTCCGCACCTGCACTTTGCTCTCCAAGAACTCTGTCTCACACGTCCACAAGTCGAGGAGCACCGCCACACGGTCTACATCCATCCTACCCCAGGAGTGAGCATCTGTTGCGGGAGGTACGGAGCCCTCGAACTTCCCCGACTGCTCCTTCCTGTTCCTTTGGATGAACTGGGAGGCAACGATAGCCAGGAGATTCTCCTGTTCCTCCAGGTCCTGCAAGGCAACATCGTACACCACATAGAGGCCTCTCTGGTCTTGGGTGTGGATGAAACGCCCCTCTGCGCTGTAGAAGTCATGAAGGTTCTCCACTTCAGGAAAGTCCATGAACTCAGAGCATTGCACCTGGAAAAAAAATAAAGATGAAGAAAGAACTATGTGGAGAGCTGCGAAAGCCCAATAGAGTAGAATTCTATATAGTTTATGAGGGGCTGCCTACTGGTCCATAATTCATGTTGTCCACATGTTTCAATACATATTCCATGCACACAAAAACACACAATAGATTTTTTTGCAAATAATGATACGAATAATAATAATAATAATAATAATAATAATAATAATAATAATAATAATATTGGGAAGTGATTTACGTAAACATTTACACGTACTACAGTGAAACAAACACTCAGGACCTTACAGTGTACACAATAGGCAGACACAGTACACACTTTGTAGTCGACAGGAGAATTGTGGCTGTAGTGGAGGGAGCCTAGACCTCCAGCCAGCCCACTGCCCCCTCTGGCTGCGTTCATCCAGCCTGTCTCGTCTGCAGTGGCGACCAGTTGTTCTCCCCTTGGGCACAGACCAGCCAGGTCCATCGTCAAGGTCCTCTCCACAGAGCGCAGGTAGTTGAGCATCCCCAGAGAGATACGCTACGGACAGGAAGGATTAAGCATTTACGCTGTGAGCTTGTAGATCGGCTATTTTCTGCTAATAAAGGTTTTCCCCCAGAAAACGTAAGGTTAATATAGCTTTATAGTTTTTCATTCTCGTTTTTATGCTTAGTTTTATTTGTTTTCTTGTTGATTCATAGATTCAACAAGGTTGGAAAAATAACAAAAATAGGTAACACTGAGGACTTCACTGTGTAGCTCACCTGTAGCTCTCGGATCTTGAGATGGCGTAAGTAACCAAGGGACAGGTAAGCTCCCCTGGTTATGACGGGGTCTGAGGTACCCTCCTCTGGGCTGCCATCTAGTCCCAGGACCTGTACGCTGTCCATATAACTGTAACTGTAATTAGAACAATGAGACATGCCTTTCTACATTCTATTCCTATTCTATAGGATTGTGATTTTCTCTGTGCATTGTACAAACCTTTTACTTTTTGTGGTTACAGACGTGACTTTACATTTCCAATCCCTTTTGTCCGGGCCTCTCGTGGTTCCAACTCTAGATGAGCCGACCATTTTTGTGTCCTAAGGGGAACACAAAAGTATATTATAAAATGATTATTAGATTAATATGAACTATGACACAGATGGGTATTGACTGAGAGAATTCAAGTACTTCCTCCCCCAAAACAACATAAATGACATATAATATATATAATATTATCATAGAACATATAAATAACAGTACTGATACATGCCTCAGAGATAGCAGCAACATTATAAATACTGGCCCAGATCTGCAAAGTATTTTGTTCTTTTGGTCTGCTTGTGTGTGATGCCACTGAAGACCTTCCACCTTGCATTTCACAAACATGAGCAGCATGTTGCCTTAAAGCTTCACATACTTGGAGTAGATCTGAGGCCTGAATTGATAAGAATCAGAAGGAAACATATGCAGAGCTAAACATTGATGTATGGAGACGGACACATCACAAATTATTTGCAGACTTCTGGTCAAATATTAATTGAAAATGTGTCAACCGTTGCAGACTGTAGTAGTTCAATATATAAAGTGCAAATACTTTCATACATTTCATCAATCTTTATAATAATTATTTTCAACTAATGGTTGAGTAATTGTCACAGCCATCATTACCTGAAGAAATCTGCAGTACATTTTCAGTAACTCATCAACAGAATGATGTTCCTTAAGCTTTGTGATGAGTTTCTTCTGCCACGGATCCTGTTTCAAGGGCTTAACCTGCATAGAAACACAGTAAACTGCTTTCTTGAAATGCCATGTATTTGAAATTATCTTTAAAACCTGAAGACATAGTAAGTTACTGAGAAAGTACTCTGGCACAGAACAATATTACTAATGTGAATGCTGAGCAGCAGGGGAGGGGAGAGAAGAGTTTGGGGGGGAATCCTATTCACGCACAGCTCAAAGCTATCATACCTAATATTAAAACATATCAGTCAGACTTTAAATAATGTCTTGTTATTATGTAAACGTTTAAAGTATTGGGTTATGAGGTATTTTCATCCAGACCTGGATGAAGGGGATCCAGTTTGCCTGTTTCTTCAAAGTCATATTTGGACTTTTCCTCCCCCACTGGCTATCTTTGACTTCTGTGCTGTCACACTGGGGAAAGGTCCTCATCAGCTCCTGTTTTCTGAAGATTGTTCTGAACTCCCTTGACACCTGTGCAAAGAAAAGCTCTGATGACCTATTCTAATGGTGCCATAAACACTCAGTAGTGTCTAGTAGTGGCAGTATTGAATGTCAGTTCCATATTCACAGTTTGTGCTTGATGTCAGATAGATGCCCACGGTTGTTCCAAGAATAATTACTGTGTATTGCAAGAGGTTTCTCTGTAGTGGTGTCATATTGTAATATACAATAGTGGATATGTGGATCAAACAACTGTACTACCATGCTGAATAGCTCCATTTCATCGCCAGTGGTCTTGAGGTTTGCAATGTCATATGGCAGGTGGAAATAGGAAACCAAGGAGTGCAGTTCAGCACGAAAATTGTTCAGTTTAACAGTATGTATAGGAAGGTCTTCTACTAGTCCTCCTGCAATGGAAAAACATAGGTTGACATTAGACCAGGCTTTTTGTATGGTATTAAATGCCCTACAAAGCCAAAGTGCACTAAGAAAACTATTTAACTGCAAACAGCACTTTTTTCATAATTTAGATATTGAGGTTGGTGGTGATTTGTCTCTGACTAAAAAGGTGTTGAGGCCAGGGACGTGCAGTGAGTGTTAGAGTGGCAGGGGCTGAAATTCTGTAAGAGGGCACTTTTGGACAAAAACAGCTGAAATAACAGATGTACAAACTCACAACGCGTCGTGCTGCAACACATTGAGTAACACGGAACACGGGTAGATCGGCTATTTCCGGGGCAGTTCAGGAGAGTTTGGAAAAAAGCAATTCTCCTGAAGTTAAAGCTGCCTTCGGGTATGGTGTATGGAGTTGCATTTGCATTTTTTTCACCATAGCAAATGCTGCATTCCTGGTCTGGATGCCCGTTTGTAAAACTGCCCTTTAGTTGTTTTACAGACGGGTAAAAGAGCAGGAACTGAAGCCCCCTTTGATGTCTATGTGTGCACATGCCTGGTTGAGGCTCATTTAACTGATCCTTTGTGAAGGTTTGCTGAGATGATCCTCCTTTATCCTTTCTATCACATGATGGGATGTAGTGTAGCACCTGTAAACCAAAAACAGACAAAAGTGAAATAAGTTGTGCATGTTTTACAAACATCTAATGTAAAAAAAAAAAAACACACACACACACACACACACACACACACACACACACACACACGCACGCACGCACACACACACACACGCAAGCAAGCAAGCAAACCATCCATTTGTTTACATTTGTACAGTGAAATGAACACTGAGCATTGTATTGAATTGGACTAATAAAATAATAACAATGACAAACTTCCTTGAGGTCCTTACATGCAGGAAGTTATGAATGGTCTTCACTGAGTGCAGGTGACAGACCAGCCATTTCAGGTAAATGACAACGTCATCCTGAGTGACCACATTGATTGGGTTTCCTCGATCAGTCAGGATCTTCTCTCTCGACACGGCCAGCCTACGTGCCCTCTGAACTGCATCCTCATACTCATTCATCATATATGACATTTGGTCCTGACCACAAAAAAGAGTTGCGAAACCAAAGCTTTTGAAATGTATTGAAACATGTTTCAGATGTTGAAAGTACTACAGTAGCTTGTACACGGTGAAAAACAATCATAATCATTATGAAAGTTTCATGTTATGATTATGTTTTGCCTGGCCTACTCAAATACACTGTCTATGATGAGTCTGAGAAAAGGTGATAGTTATATCATCAACACTAAATAATAAGTGTTGAAATATATAAATATAGATTTATATATTATCAAATTGTACTTGAAATAAAACAAAGTTGAGAATTGCTGCTCTATAACAAAAACACATGGTAGAGACCATCAAGTGCACATTATGGTCACTAGTAGTGTTTTAGAGCATTATTACTTGAGGCCTTATGGCTTGTGCTCAGAAATATCACACAATGCAGCTTTTATCTTATTTTATACTCAATCGATGGTGTCACTTTCCAGCTTGTCAAGCAACACCATCGTCCTGCAGAGTGGAGTATAAATGAACATTAAGTTTATACATTTTATTATGGAAGTGTCACCTTGTAGTGTGGATACATCTTCTCAATGACACCGCTGTGACGACAGAATCTCATCCATCTCAGCATGAGCTGATGTTTGAGCTGAGCCAGCTGGTATGATCTGTCTGAATAGAACTGGAAAAAACTTGAAATTCCCTTTGCATTTAGGGGTCCAAGTATACAGCAACTCAAATCCCTTTTTACTAAGAATATTTAAAAAGATTTTTCTTTTTTTCTCTTTTACTAATATTATTCTGTGTCATTAATACACACATCTTCAGTGTTTATTTATCAGTTTGTAATTCCTAAAGTATAAAAATGTGAACCATTTGTATACTTAAATTGAAGGTTACCTGGTGCAGTAAAAGAGGTAGGCTCTCAGCTGTATACTCCATATTCAGGCAACTGTCCAATTCTGTCTGTATGACCTGGGCTGGAGACATCACTGGTAACGCTTCTGACACCTTCCTCCCACAGGGATAGGAAAAGGCTTGTGATCCATGGTATAAAAAACTAAACCCCAGATAAATATTAGTTCATGATGCCTATTTTATTCTACTTCAGCTAAATAAAACTTGCTATAGATCGACCTACCTTTATTGATGGGAATTTTTGGATTAGAACCTATTTAAAAGTGTAGAACACATCAAATGATGCTTATAGAATTATTAGAGCTGCCTAAAATAAAGTTGAAAAACCAACAAAGAACCAGTAGAGGACTTCTTAAGCACCATAAGGGGCTTAACAGGTTCTTTGTACGGAACATCAACGACCCCAAAGTACCATTAAAGAATCAATATCTGTGTGTGATAAGAGTAACATAAATAAAATATACAGATCTTCACTTGAACTGAGTTAGACTTAGCATAATGAATAAACAATTACTGAATATAATCACGTGCAAAGCTCTTTCATCAATGAATTGATGTACATATATTGACAGTGGATATACGGCTGATATACATACAGTGTTCGGTATAATATTAACCATTTCATCCTCACCTGAAGGCCTCTCTTAAGGACCTGCTCCCGCTCCGTGCGGAAGAAGGAAATGTCCTTAGGGAGTGGAACAGAACTGAAACAAAAGTAAGCAGCCTAAGGAACAAAACCTGGATCTAACTGTATTTGAAAAGATTCAATTCAATTCTGATTTGAATGACTTAAAAACTGATGACTGAAAAAACAACCAGAACTTTATGTGACCTTCCCTACACTACTAGCTTCTATTTGACCCACAAATGTACATGCACATATTAACACAATCAAACGCCATAACTTTCACCCAGAAAGTGCTTTCACACCTGTAAGATTTGGAGGGTGCCTCTCCCAAGGGAACTCCATTCTCTTCTAGCTCCGTCCTAAGAGCTGAAAGCTGAGCAGACAGCTCAGCTTCCATCTGCTCCACTTTAACAGTGGAAGAAACTTTGTACACATTAGGCATGGCAGAATCGTTTTGGCTGTTCAACAGGTCTGTATCAGTTGAGATTGCAATGTTCTAAGATACATCTCTTTGACATATCCCTAACATTCTAAGATTAATCTGAAAATTTGAAAATGTCATAAGATTGATCTTCAAAATGTCAAACATTCTAAAACTCAGCTCCTTCGTTCCATGGGCTCCATCAAAATCTCTGCAGCTACTACTGAACTGTTGTAGGGTATCCATGGAGACTGCCCTACAACAGACACCCTCCTCCCCATTTCCTGTCCTCCTGAGGACACTTGTGCATCAGCAAGACATGACTCCATGTGATCTGTAGATGGCTCTCAAGTCGCATCAGCCATCCTTTGCTGAGCCTAACAACATATTTCCTATATTTTTAGGTTTTTCTGATACTGCACAATATGCAGTGATAAAATATTATATTAAAATGAATGTACTATATAAACGTTTGCTGATTGAGATCGTTGAGCAGTGTTCAAATTATGTCAGTAATCTTCTATTTCATATTAAAATAAATATATAAATATATATATCCACTTAGTTACTGCATGTCCAGTCTTCTTGGATACAGCATATGATTGGTGCTCAGCTCATGATGTAATTATCCAACAGCAAATCACCTGCGCAGTGGCAGAATCATGTTTGCAGCGGTGTGGTACACTGGTACTTGCAGTATGGATAAAAATAAAATGTACATCAAAAACTCAGGGCATAAATTCAGTGCTTCTTCAAGCTTTATTTACATGCACCGTCTGATACAACCAAGATAGCAATAGGAAATTCACGCAGTAAAGTCTGTTCTCTCTTATTTTTGTTTTGTAGGAGCAATAGGGAAAAGAACAGTATGGACATTGGCAGTGAGTGTTACTCAAACATACTGTAGATCAGAGAATGTGACCTTGAAAAAAAAAGATTTGGCTGTTGCATTTTATGATGAAATACACCACAGTACAATACAAAAAGGTCTAGATCTGAAACTACAATGGAGCTAAATCTAATTGAAAGAAACTCAGGACTAATGAAATTAATCAATCCAAAATTTCTGATATATACCATAGTAACATATCTGATTCAATGCGGCATATTTGGATTTACTTATATTAACCCTTTGGTTTTAGGGTTACTTAACCCTAAAAGAGTAGCATCTGTAAATGAAAAATGCTAGATTAAATATTTAACAGTTTATCAGACTCTATTGTCTGTATTGTATGTGCTAATAAATGCTTAAAATAGATGGTCACAATGTAGGCCTAGTTAAACAGAAGTGCGTACACACAGTACCTACCATAGTACAACCATACATCCTTAATGGAAATGCTTTTATCTAAATGTAAAAAATAAAAAAAATAACATTCAATAAATGTCTTCCCTGAAACACTGATGGTAAAGTTCAATTTAATAAAGAATTCACTGAAAATGGCCCTTTAGTCGTTTTCAGCTGGCAAAAAACATGTAAACTCAAACTTTGTCCTCCTGTTCCTACAAAAACTGTGCTGATGTAAATTATTTGCCCTTAGCACTGGATCTATAGACTGCATACCCTCTCCTTCCCTGTTCCCACTTATTTAAAATGCAGAAACATTTGGCAATATTTAATTTAAATATTGTGGTTGTTCTTTCACCCACTTAAAATGCTAAGTTACCATACAACTTCCAACTCATAAAAAAACCCAGAAAACAAAGCAAAAAACAACACATAACACCATTTGTCCAGCACCTGCTATAGTGCTGATAACAAAGGGAGGCTACAAATGCTGCTCTATATGCAGCCACGCCCTGCTATCTTATTTATAGCACCAAGTACTCTCCCAAAATTATTATGGACACTACAATACTATATTTAAGTGCTCTGGAATCTCAGCGTGTGATGGTCGACTTTATTCTCGTACTGAATGATCTTAGTTGACTGCTAATGTAAATGACGGCAACTATAGCTTATATTTGCGGTTAGCAAACCTAATCCTCAGGGACACGAATTCCCCATTTATACATGGATGCACAGTGTGTCATGCATCAAAGATTTGCAATATACAAGCTCACAAATCATGATCTTGTAGATCTTATATTGTCGATGCACAACACCGGCGCACAACTAAGCATAAATCAGGCCTTGGTTTCCTACTGTATATAACCAGGATTGCGACTGGTGTCCATTTCATTTAGGTTAGCTATAGTTAAGACCTGGGACACCAGGTGAATTGCAATTATCCGTCTGATATGATAGAAAAACAGTAGTAGTACCTGAGGACCATGTATTCGTATACACTAGCTTAGATCTTGTATATTATTAATAGTGTCCTTATCTGTCCTAAACTCTGATTACTGTGCGGTAGTTTGGGTATTGCAGAGGGAGGACGAGGGTGCAGGAAACATGGAAAAGGAGCTGCAGAAGGAATAACGTATAATCAGGATGTCCGATATGCAGCTCATTATCTTTTCTTTTTATAAGGAACGGAATTCACAGTAATGTCACTAAAGATCACAGGGTTAAATTCTCAAAATAAGAAAACATTATTACATAGAAAACCACACAATGTAGATCGCGTCACACCTTGATTAAACTTTTTTTCCCCCGACCTCTACAGATTGATATTTGGTGCATGATGTGGTGCATTGATGAAAGAAAGCTATTCAATAACACTTCTTAAACATTTAGTCCTCTTAGGCTATGTCTCTCGAAGATACTAAACAAAACAAAACAAAATACGAAAAAAAAACATATCAAGTGTCTTTCACGGAAACATAATGTAACATTCTCTGCAGCTTGTTCTGTAAACAGGCTGTCATCCCCAAATGGCTGACAGCTGGTTTGGCAAAAAACGTTGTTGGTGCAGGTTTGAAAAGGGTGTGGAACTGGAGAAGAAGCAGGGTGTGAAAACATAATTCATCATCGTCATCAGTTTTGTGTTATCACTTTGTGATAATATGAATGGTTCCCTGAGACTAACAAGAGTTGGATGTTTTGCGTAAAACAAAAAAAGGGTCCTTCGTTTCTATACATACCAGTCAGTAATGTTGTTCATACTGCTTAGACACTAATCTTTTTAAAAGAAACCTTTCCTCTTTTGTGAGACACCACAGTGTGTCTTTGACACTAAAATACAGTACCAAAAGTAATGCCTGTGACATTAAACAAAAAAAAGGGGGGGGGGGTCACACTACATGAATACACCTTCACATATTCTTTCTTCCCTCTAGTTGCACAATGAATGCAGGACGATGAAAGCTAATATACATTTCCCTTCCTCACACCTTTTTGACTTCTTACCTTTCAGCTCGGAACCCAACTTTGAGGTGAGGTTTGTTTCGAGCCTGAGAAGCTACCTGCGTTCCTGTTAGCATTCTGAGAAGAGGTGCCATTGGAGTCAAAGCTCAGGTCCAGGCAGTCCGCATCCATCAGTTCATTGCGTATAATGTAGTCCATTTCACACTCTGCAAGGCTGCCATTGAATACATCCAGATCCAGGTCGGCAGAGAAGCGGTCCTGAGCCAACATGGCTGAACCAAGCTGCATAGAGGCGTTCTTGCTGGGAGACTTCAGGTGATGAGGTTTGGCATCAGCAGCTCTCAACCCCAAGCCTCCATTGGTGGAAGTTGGCAAGCCAGCTTGCCAACCAGGCACTGATGAAACCTGGGCCTGACTCGCACTGACCGGGTTCATCAGCATGGGGTCTTTGCGGAGTAGCATGGCATTTCGACGGGAGTTCTGCAGTGCGATGGCGGTGCTGGCCTGCGACATCAGGGGATCCGACTGGGTGAGCATGACATCGGAGGGGCTCTGGGACTCCAGGTTGAGCAGCTCCTCCTGCAAGGATTGGTGTTCACTGAAGTGGGAGATACAAGAGAAGGTGGTCTGCTTGTTCTCCTGTATGGTCTGCATGGGCGACTGCCTGAGGCTCGCGATGGACGGAGGGCTAAAGAGAGAGTTGGGGACATAGCTGCCAGAGGGGCTACCTAGGCCGCTTCCCGCGCAGCTGAAGGTAAACACGGAGCTCCCCTGTCCATTGGCACTGCTCTCTTCCTCACCAGGAGGAGGCTGCTGGGATGCCGTCAGGCTGATGTTGTCCAGGAGGTCGTCCATCAGGTTGTCAGAGAGTCCGTCGTTGAGGTTCATGGTGCCAGCCAGGTCCGACAGCCCCGTGGGCCCTGTGGAGGGGGACATGCTGCTGGGGCTGGAGTAAAGCATGGGGGAAAGGGGCGAATCGTCATCGGGCACCTCGTCCAGCTCTAGGTTGGCCAAGATTGGGGAGAGACGGCCGCTCAGCGTGCTGGCGTTGGAGTTGGTGCGAGAGCGGAAGTCCGTCCAGGCGTCCAGCTCATCGCTGCTGCGGGAGGTGGGACTGCCTGTCCATTTGGACAGGCTGGAGGAGCTCTCTGAGCTGCCATCTTGGGCTGCCTGCAGCGAGGCCTTCTTCTTGGTGGCACGCCCCCTGGCGCCCTTTATGTATTTGCTGTTGTCCATGGAAACGGCCCGTCGTCGTGGGGCTTTACCGCCTTTCCCCCCCTCTGGGTTGACCATCCACCAGGAGCTTTTCCCTGTTCCTTCATTCTGAACCTTGACAAAACGACTATGGAGGGACAGGTTGTGTCGAATGGAGTTCTGAAACAAATGGGAGTTAAGAGGTTAAACACAGTAAGATCACTCAATCTAAATTGACTCTTGGAGTTACATTAACAGAGGGAGACCAGCAGATTTTATGTTTTTTATGAAAATTAAATTTTAAAAAAAACTGTGTGACAACATTGTTTCTGCTGACTGACTGAACTGTACCTACAGGGTCATCTGGGCAAAACAGATGACTGGGTTTGACGGCAAAACAATGTTTGTAACAGCACATACCAATCTGGAAATTATACCTGTAGATATGTGGCCACATAAAAACATGATTTGAACACTTCCTCTACACTTTGAGAAAAAACAATCTTTCTCCTAGTATCATCATAGTACCTGATGGTCATGTTTTTTCTTTATATTTGTGGGGCGGGCAGGATCACAGCATTCCATCTTTAAAAGATGGGGAATACCTACAATACAGTAGTGATTTATAATATCCAGTAAGTTTTACTTCTTCTCACTCCTTTTCGGATATGCTCAGTTATTTTGTCCTTTTTTTTTGTTTTCTTTGTTATATTTTAATTGCTCTTTGTAATTGGAAATGCAAAGGATTGTTTTTTTTAATTTTTTTATTGGCATATTCGAAATAAACATGACAAACAAACAAATAATATCCAGGTCTTTGTAATTTATGTAAGCTGTTTTCGGTAGTATACTAGTATTGTATACTGTGTGTTCAACAGAGGACTACAAACAGACTATGACGCTGTTCCATTTCATACCACTGAAGAAAAAGAAATACTCGCCTATGGGGACAATACAACCACTGCAGTTTGAGTTAAGTGTCTGTCTTTTAAGAAGAGGTTTCTCTGCAACTCACACTATGACCTATTTTTGGCTTCTGTGAAAGGTCTATAGGATTTCCCCGGAGACACTCTCCACACTGTACAAAATTAAACAGCTGGAGCCTGCACGCTTGGTCTCAATGAGACTGCAGCAGCAGAAAAGAAACTGCAGTGATATCTGCAGAAAAAAAGACTACAATTACATGAGGGCTCTGGGAGCGGGCCAGTATAATTCTCATAAAACTTTATTAACGTGGGTCCACGGTGGGCCTATTCAAAGTCCACAGCCCAGCATCACAAAAAGGATCAAGACAAAGTACTATGCCACTTAAGGCTGTACACAGCAAATGTATATCATATCCATATCATATCACATACAGTACACTTTGTTTCTTATAGAAAACAATACTATAATATTCTAAATGATAATTGAGACTAATCATGAATAATAACTGTGATCACAATATATAGCCACATAATCAGCATTACCATTTTAGTCATTAACATGCAGCCCTGATTGGAAACTCAAATCAGACTGGTCTGCAATGGGCATATAGCCTACCTGTACAACAAATAGGGATGGCAATCTAAACGTAACTATGAATGAAAGCTCTCTGGTTTTGTTAATGGTGGTACATCACTGGTGATTACTGGCCATGGTCTTCTCATGTATGAGTCAATGAACTGGCCTGCTGACATCAAACTTCCAGCAAAGCCCTTGCTCAAAGCTAATTATAGGATTAGTCAACTGGCGAGCACTTTCATCAGTTAGGACAACGCGCGTGACTATTATATCCAACACACAGGTACTTTCAAACAAGCATTGATTACAAAGTAATAATGACGTTAGGTTGAAAGAAAGAGGCGCAAATGATGCCTGTAATATGAACAGGGCTCCAGGCTCTTTTCAGTTTGTAGCGCACAAATGAGGTTACGCTCGAGTCTTGACAGTCTTGTCATGTCTCATTCAAACCTATAGATATAATAAGTAACATTTTGTTTTTAATAAACTGAGGTAGCCTATAGGGGCAGTTACATACAAATAAAAAACAAATCCTTATTCAGTATTATCTATTTGAACACAAGTAGAGAAATACATGTTGACATAAACAGGCCTAAAAACAATGCAATGACATATAGTGATTGACAGATGTCTAAAAAAGGTTAGCCCTGGCTGAGAAGTGACAGGCATTATGATTAGGGTCCGCCATTTTCAATTCATCATTCCAGAGATGAAAATCGTAATGAAATGGCCTAGGCTAATTCATATATCGATTTAATTTGGGGGTCCTTGAAATTAAAATGAGAATCACTTTGTTAAACTGTAGACTATAACAACAGGGCGTGGTTTAGAAAAGCCTATATTTTGCAATATATTGAATAACATAAATATAGGTTTTAAGGCTATCCTGGCATTGTAGAGATCGAGATTTGAGGTGGACTAGAGATGAGATTTATCTCTCCTTCACTGTGGGACTGTAGAACTCTAGCGAGATGTCAACACAACAAATACAATGTGAAGTCCGTTTTTTAGTTCGTACCTGGAGGAGTAAGTGCCTTATATTTAGGGGTGTTGAATGATAAAAAAAAATGTAATATCAGATTAATCACAGCTTTTACATTTATTTAATCATGATTAATCACCATTTGAACTATGTCCAAAATATGCAAAGTTTTTCTGTATATTGTTGGAATGGAAAGATCAATGACAGAAGGCGGATATATACATTTAAATACGTACGTACGTATGTATGTTTTAATTCTTTATAAGAACAATAGTGGGGGGGGATGGTGTCTATCTGTCTCTCACCCTGTTGTCGTGATATGTGATTTGAGCTAGCTATGTAAATTGTGCAGCCTTTTATGGCAATAACCAATTTACTTCTTTCCCCATCCAAATAGGAGTAGATAGTGCAGAATGGATGGGATTATTGGATGTATGGGGAGGTTCATCCAAGCATGGATTAATTGTGTTACATTTTTTAATCAGATATATATTTTTTAATTAACTCAGTTATCTCACTAATTTCAACAGCCCTAGTTATATTATATCTACTGCATGCACAGGGGAACCATGTGTTTATTTATATCCATGGTATTTTTTCAGTTGTTTTCAATATGTGACAGTGTGTAGGCTATGTTTTGTTAGCAGCCTACAGAAGGCGAAACCATCGGCAGCTGTACCAACGGTAAAGAACGACATTTTTAAACTGTCCACTCGGTAGAAAACATTTGTTTGCGGCGTCTGACCAGATAGCTACTGTACACGTAGGGCTCGAATTTTGTTACCAGCTAAACCCTAGACGCGGCCCTAGGCCCGTTGTCGTGTTCCTTTGCCCGCAAAATGTGCTTGCTAAGTCTAATGGTATTTTGGTGGTGCGCGCGGCACGCTATTCATTATGCCGACGCCTGGAGGTGTGGTCTTGGGCGTGTTGTCACGCGTGCCCCTAAATTGCTATTTTTGTCACTCACATTTGGGAATGCGATAGTGGAGATTAAAAGCACCCGTTAAGCGAATGCCAAATCAGTTTGTATTTAGCGACGCGCGCCGTTCGCAACGTGCGCCTGGAGAGGCTGCTGGCTGGGTCATCAGTTCATCTTCTTATAAATGCATCCTTTGATTTTCCTATAATCAGCAGAAGTGAGTGTCTGCTGTCACTTCATTGTGTCCATTGTGTTTATACAATTAAGACGTTATTTGGCCTGTGCCACACTGGCATTATTATTATTGGCTGGGTTTCCCACTCCATGGTATAAGCTCATGGTATAGGCTCATGGTGTTGCACATGCTCAGATGATGTCCTCTAGTAGGCCGCACATGAAGCCTTAAACACAAC
>OOFJ01103906.1:0-17071 GCA_900323375.1 Benthosema glaciale
AAATACTTCTGGCCTCAAATCTTCCAGTGGACAACAGAAATTGATGACACAATCAACTAAATATGATGAGCTGGCTTTGAAAGCATCAAGTTGCATTGAAGGCTTTCTAAAAATGTATAGAAAAAAGTTTCATAATCATTTTTTTCATTGCTAAATTAAATTCATGGAGCCACATAACTATGCTGCTAATTGCAGTACATTGAATGAAACAGTGCCCTCTGCTGGCTAAATAACGACGTCCTGCTTTTGTTTTGTTTTGTTTAGCTAATAAAGCTTTTCAACGAAATTGTAAACCAAGATGGCGACGTGCATACCGCTCTCAGTAAAGATGTCACCCTCAATTGCGCTAGGCTCACGATACATGTTTAATGGACGATATCCTCCGAGAACGTTATTAAAGGCTTTGTCAGACCTTTCCAGACGAGGTGAGACTATTGTTTTGGTGAGTTACTTTGATGGTCACACTTTGTGACTTTGTGAATGTTTTGTTTAGCGGTTTTGAGTGAACGATGTTGTATAAGTGACAGTGATGATGAGCTACAGTAACAGCTGTATAATAAGGTTGCTATACATGTACCGTGTACGTCAATACATCTCTGAATATTTAAACTTCGGGATAAACTTACCTCGTAAAGTTTAGACACCTTGATGTTGTTCTTATACTCCAAGTAGGCCTACTGAGGGTTGGTTAGCATGGTTACGATGTCTGACTGTACTACTTAAATACGCTATTTATTTAGCAGTCGATATATAGCCTTTGCACCGTCTATATAGACTTAACGCTGGAATGACCACATACATATAAACGCCACTTTGTCATACTGTGAGAGAGGGGAAAGAGACGTGGGGAATTCAAATGGACCTGACGCCATGATCTGTGTGTGGTTTTATTCCCAAGGTTATTCTGCGAGTGCACCGCAGGCGGCTGAGGACCTCCTGAACGCAAACGGCAGCTTCAGCGGCCCACTGGAGCACTACAACAGTCTGGTCAGAGACGGCAGCCTGCGGGAAGACGAGCATCAGAAAGCGGCGGTGCAGAAGTTGGAACAGATGCACAAAACCCTGAGAGGGTACACAAACACACCAACGTCTTTCTTTTCAAAGGTATGGTGTATGGTCACTATGGTGGTATTAAGGCTGCATTCTTAAAATACTGTCCTGGACTAATACAAATGGCTCATCATATTCATCATAAACCACAACTAACCGAGAGGGAGCATTTAATAAGGGTTTTGTTTGTATTGCTTTTATTTCCTGACAGTTTTTCACAAAACCTAAACCACCAAAAGGTTACTATATCTATGGAGATGTTGGTAAGTAGCCTAGTTAACTTGAGGTTAGCAGTGTTATTCATTATATTATAAAGAGTTTTTAATGTTCCTAAACATGTGTTCTCTGTATTGTATAGGCACAGGAAAAACAATGGTAATGGACATGTTTTATTCACATGTTGAGACGGAGAAGAAAAAGAGGGTTCACTTCCATGGCTTCATGTTGGATGTTCATAGACGTGGGTATTACTAATGTATTACAACAAACTCTTTGAAAAAGTGACATGAATGCACTACCAGTGCTGAAAAGTCTGATTTGTCATGGCATGATAGCCAATCATAATGCTCCTATTTTGATAGATGATGTCATATCAAATTATGGGAATCATATTTAAGCCTTTTATGCTTGGTTGGACATGTGTCACACACCAAAAATAGCCTATCCACAACTCACTCACACACATTGTGAGGTTGAAGATCTGCTATTTATAGCCTGATTTATAGTATACATCAGGCTTTGGGGCAGCGGTGGCCGAACGGTTAGGGGAGCGGTCTTGATACCGGAAGGTCCCCAGTTCGAATCCCCGGACCGGCACGTACCACCGCTGAAGTGCCCTTGAGCAAGGCATTGAACCCCTACCATGAAATGTTCTATGAAATATGCAGGGTCTGGCTGTAAATAAGCATCTCGAGCTTAGTCCATTCACCCTGGGTAAACAAAGAACTTTGCTTTGCTTAATGTGAGTGTCATTGTATTGTGTTTGTGTCAGCCAGCTGCATAATGGTATAAGGCTATAATTTCTAGAATATAAGGCTATTTCTGCACTTGATTTTAGGGATACATCGGCTGAAACAGAGTATGCCAAAGAGGAAAGCAGGGAAAATGGCCAAATCCTATGACCCAATTGCACCTGTCGCCGAGGAGATTAGTGAAGAGGCTTGCCTTTTGTGCTTTGACGAGTTTCAGGTAATGAATTAACACATACCTTTCTGTGTGTATAGTATACACACCATACTAGTATGACTGGCTTCTGTGGTAATGGAACCCTCAACTTTGTCAGTTTTGTGACTATGCTCTAGCCATTAAGTTACTGCATAACTGAGGAAGTATTTATTGGGTGAAAAAAACACAATCTTGCAGGTCACAGACATCGCTGACGCCATGGTTCTCAAGCAGCTTTTTGAGAACTTGTTTTTGAATGGCGTTGTTGTGGTAGCCACTTCTAATCGTCCTCCTGAAGGTAAGTAAATATTTCATAGGTTAATTTAATTATATTGGTAATTTTATGACAGATAATCAAAGCAATAAGAAATCTCATAAAGGCCAATTCTTCTCCCTTAGACTTGTATAAAAATGGACTACAGAGGGTCAACTTTGTACCTTTCATTGCTGTGCTGCAGGTAAGAAGTTCTGCATAATTGGGCTGCATCTTTGTAGAAGCATAAGATGTTTTAAGATGTTTTTTGTTCATATACTGTACATCCAGTTTGCATTTACAGCCAGTTGGGACAGATTGCTGTTCTCACACCTTGCATTAGAATGCCTCTCAAAATGTGTCTTGAGTGACAAATAACCACGGCCATAGAATCTCACCATGTGAAGTTGTAAACTGACTAACTAAATATGTTTCACTCTCAATATATTATAAGCTATACTGGTGTATGAATTTAATTGACTGTTGAAAGTTTACAGGGCTGAAAACATTTTGTTCGTCTTTATGATATGGTTTCATGTAAATAAATAATAAAATAGTTACCTTGCTTTGAACGCGACCCTTCCACAATTCACATTTATAATGCCTGCAACAAAGAGGCTTACACACCACACGAAACAAGTGTTATTGGAGTTGCCCATGCAGACATCCCCTTTTAATCTTGTGCTTTTTGGGTGAAGGAACATTAAATATTGTGGTGCCCGCTGTGAAAGTAAAAAAGACGATTTTTGTTTTTGTTTGCATGGGGCATTGGGGCATCAGACATAGGAGACGACCATGTCACTTGCATTTGATTGATTTTTTAGCATAAGCCATTCTGCTAATGATATTGAGAACGGCTTGTGTTGAAAACTTTGTATTACTGTTTTTATTTTGATTGTCTCCTTTATGTTCCAAAGAACTGATTATTAAAATGGAGAAAACAAGGAACATGTTTCTCAGGAACATAATATGGCATGGAAATGTCTAGTGAAAAATATCCAAAGCACAATGAAATTACTTGAACTGATTTATTTATTTTAGCTCGGGTCCACAGCAGATCAGTGAAAGCACATGCATTGTTTGCTCCTGGTTGCATGAACTGCACGGTTTCAACCCATTATGTTTCAACCCATTACATGGGTTACATTACATTAATACAAAGTCTGAACAGGCCCACTGTAAAATACTGCAAAATCATTCAAGATGTGATTAGTCCCTATTATTACTCAAATGTAGGTAGCACTTAAAGGTAGCATTGCTGAAATGTATTTTACCTTTACCAAAATATTAAAATAGTTTTTCAGTTCCACTGGTTAGTGAATATATTATTGCCTTATATTGTTTAATGTTAATCCTTTTTTTCTTTTGCTTATAGCAATATTGCCAAACACTTCGCCTGGATTCTGGAATAGATTACCGGAAAAGGAATCGTCCATCAGCTGGAAAACTTTACTTCCTGTAAATAGACAATTATGCAAATTAATATATTTGTTCAGTTAAGCAGAACTGAATTTCATCAGTTTTGTACTTGTTCGCATGCATGGATCCAAAAACAAGGCTTCATAAATTGTAAACCTGCTTAAAGTTTAAATAGCTCCTTGGCAGATTTTATGCATGACAAAATGTAGACCAATATGAATTGGCAAAGGTGTAAGTAGTGATTTTCTTTTAGATGGTACTGATAGGTTGACATTTGGGAAAAGACACGTAAAACTGATACTGGAACATGATATATTCTCTCTCAAACATGAATCATGATTGAACCCTAACCAAACAAACAGCCTGGGATTATGTCTTTTTATGCAAGTTTACCTCAGCCATGGGTTCCCACCGAAAGATTTCAATGGAATTACTGCAATTGTGTTTTTGATACTTCCTATATAACAATTGGCTAATGGGAGGGCGGCTGGCGGACGGACCACGGCCACGTATCTCTGACTCAAACATAACCATAAACAAACCAGATATACCCATATATACATAGGCATATATCGAGATCTGGTTGTCCAGAGCCACAGATCTGACAAGGTCCTAACCTCTGGTTTAAGACAATATGCTCTTTAGCAAACAAGGTCTTATGAAATTAATGTAATGTGCAACAAGATAATATCCTCAAATATTTTTGTACACCACCAAGGCAAATATAAGTTTAAATAAAGCCCACTGTTTAAAAATTCATGGCTGAGATAATAGTGGGTGAGAGAAACTCTCTTAGCCTTAGGCTAATTATAACCAGAGACCCTATTCTCTGCATGAATCAAAATCCCTATGGTAACTCGCTTCTGGGTTTTAGGACTACAAATGCATATACTTTTTTTTCTCCTATATAAATCCTGTTTTATTACTTTTTATTGCAGCTCAAGTGAGCCTGATGTAGAGGCCACACTGGATAAGATGTTTGATGAACTGGCCTTCAAACAGAATGATAGTAAGTAGAGCAGCCAGTATTAATCAATCTGAGATTTTGTGAGTTGCATACAATATTTTGTTTAATTGCAACTTGCGATTTTTCTACAAAATACTTTCTTATTCCACATCAGTAACGAGACCGAGGGTCCTGAATGTGCATGGTAGGAAGGTAGGCCTGTACAAAGCCTGCGGGACCATAGCTGACTGTACATTTGAGGAGTTGTGTGATAGGGTAAGTGCTTTTGTGAATTACGTATATTGTCATTGTATGATGATTACCATGGTATATTGCCTAAAAACAGTACAAGAACAGCCGGTGTACTCACAATCAGGACTCTGTTACATTTATTGCTTCAGTGCAAGTTGTATTATTTGATCAGTCTGGTATACAACTAGAAAAGGGCGCTCCTCAGCAAAGGAATTTGCCAGACTGGGTGGCCTGCCCAGGGCTGTGTCACAAGTCTTTGAAGCCAATTACAGGCAAAACAAATCACACCAGTGTGAAGTGAGACTAGACGCTCTTATCATCGTACATAATGACGTAAATTCTCCATTCATTGTCAATGGGAATTTGATGTTTGTGTAAGACGAGAATCTACACTTACAGCTGAATATAGGAGAGGCTAGCGTTCCTCAAAAAAGGAATATTAAAACCCTGTTTTGATGGTCATATGAGGACCAGTGATTCAAGAGTTACAGGCCAGAACGTGATGCAGCGCGAGGTCGATTAGAGACATTTTGCGTCTTTTTGGCCTACTGGCCTACTTTTGGCCTACTGGGCGCGTATCTGAATCTGCTCACAGACACACACACACACACACACACGCCGAAAGGGAAAGATAATGCAAACACTGAGATGGCAACTGTATCTGTACTAGCCAGTATTAATGATATGCACAGTACTTTTAAATACAAGTCCTAACTTTATTGACTCTTCTTAATTGAACTGACCCCAGGCTGTTATTTAATGTCATGCTCCAGCCTTTAGGGGCCAGTGACTACCTGGAGATATCTCAGCTGTTCGACACTGTCTTCATTCGACACATTCCTCTTCTGACTCTTAACAAGAAATCACAAGCCAGGCGGCTCATAACACTCATAGATGCTTTCTATGACCATAAGGTAACATTATGCAAGGTTATCTATTATCGTGTGTGTGTGTGTGTGTGTGTGTGTGTGTGTGTGTGTGTGTGTGTGTGTGTGTGTGCTTGCAAATGGAGTTTTTCTTTATGGTGGTATTATCATTCATATGGTATGTACCATATACATACTTAATTTGAATAAAATGTATTTATATTTATTAAGGTGCGTGTGGTGATTTTGGCTGATCACCCATTGGAGGATATGTTTGTACATGGTGGGGATCATGATCATCATGAGAGCCATGTTCTGATGGACGATCTGGGACTGAAAAGGGTAAGCAAAGTTAATTGGTTCTTGACGTAACCTGTTTTTCATGTGACATGGTTGGGGCCCAAACATGGTTGATTCCTAAACATAGCGAAACATACTGGCTGAAGAAGTTTGCCCCTCAGAACATGACTACAAACAGGAAGGCATGACAAGGGGGAGGGGTGAACACTACAATTGATATAGCCTCAAGTTGCAACTACTCGCAAGACACCAGCACTTCTGAAGAAAAATGGTCACAAGCTGTCTCAACTTTCTCACCTAGACTAAAATGACATTAATTTAGAGTAAAGGTCACTGATTGAAAGAATTAAATCGTTTGCATGAGAGGTTTGAGGTTGAGAATACATTTTGATTTCAATTAAATTAAAGCTTTTCCCCATGGATGGGCTCATAAATTCAGTTCAGCAAGTTGACTTGAACTTGAACGATCCTGCACCCAAATCCTGTTTTTAAGTGGAGAACATAATTAGCATGATGTTGGAGTGTGTTTTCTGTTTTCATATATATATATATTTTTTGCCCCTGCGACATCACCGAAGCAATTGTCAGTTTACAATGGACTACTTTGTATGAGGTGGATAGGACAGATAGTGCACACATGTAAAATGGTGGCATGTCATTGTTCCAACAACCCATTATTCCAACATCCCGTTGGTCTGACTGGCCCCATTACTAACCCTAACCACACGCAGAAGCCACATACTCGGACTAATGGGATGTCGGAATTATATGGGCAGTCCCCTATTCAAGTGTGCCAGGTGTAAGACAAACACTGCATCAAATAAAAGTAATGTCTGCACTCTACACACTGTTTGTTGCCAATATTATAATTGAAATAAACAGGAATGTATTTGGCCAGTCTGCAGGCGTTACTTTTATTTTCTACATTGGATGTAGTCATCACATGTTTCCTGCCGTTCCAGTCAGACCGGCCCTCCAGATTCACCTTTTTAAGACCTCCACAGTGAAGGGCATCATGACACTACCTCAATAATTTCAGAACAGAAGATACATAAACACCATTTAACACACTAATATTTTCAAACACAATACAAATGACTGTTTGCACAATACAGGTTACAACCAAATTAATAGTGAACTAAATAAATGCCCCCAAAAATGTAATAAAAATATATATCATTTCTTTTTGCCCCAATTGGTACAGTCTGACATGATAAATGACAGTCTTAACAAGGTGATTAACATCAGCTGGAGCCAGGGCCCGGTCTGACTTGAACTACAGGAAAAACATGGACTGTAGTACATTGTAGTTGATGAAGATAGATTGATAAAAGAAAAGGAAACCACCTTCTTTAGTTTTAAAAATGCACCGCCACTAATTGTGCTGCTTTATTGTTCATCAGGACTCTGCCAGTGACCTGACCATCTTCAGTGGAGAAGAGGAGGTCTTTGCCTTTCAGAGGACAGTGTCTCGTCTCACCGAGATGCAGACAGAGGAGTATTGGATTGATGGGGACAGGAGCATAAAAACCTAAACAAAATAAGGTGTTATAAGCTCAGTAACAAAAGCTGCGCTCTCAGAAGCTTACCTCTTCTATCTGCCAAGAACTGTCAAAACGGAACACTAGTCTTACCACATCTCATCTGGCAGAATCCGCACAAATAGAATAGACCTACAGGGTGTTCAAAGAGTATGTTCAAAGAGTATCTGGAATCATAGAGAGAGAATTGTTTTAAAAACTACTCAAAAAAAGGAACCGGTTGACTGTGAACAGGTCCCACCACAGGGGTGTCTATTCAGAGATGGCTACTCTATGAATGACCAGCACAGCACAGCACAACACAACACAACACAACACAACACAGCACAACACAGCACAACACAGCACAACACAGCACAGCACAGCACAGCACAGCACAACACAGCACAACACAACACAACACAGCACAGCACAGCACAGCACAGCACAACACAACACAACACAACACATGCATTGATAGGCTTAGGCTACTGTACATTCACACCGTGATATTTATTCTTGAACAAGTATGTTCAAGAACCACCGTAGAGGTCCACTTTCTGATGTGGTCCTCCCATTCAATGTTACATTAAGTGCCATTCTTGTGTCAACAGTCAACTGAATCATTGTTGGAAGTGTTGGATGTCCGAGAGCGGAGCACTGATACTCTATTCTAATCTCTCACTATGACCTCGGGCGCTTATACAATCTGGCGGTGACACTTTTGTCGTCACGATTAGTTAGCCGTGCTCAACTCCTGAATTCTGGGTCAGATTTGCCCAAATATGATGTAGCTTAATCTCAATGTAATCCCTAATGATTCTAAACTGTTTGAACATCCTGGTCTGTGGTTAATGTACATGCAGTATGTGTGTACTGTACATCTTGTACAGAGGAATCCAGCAATGCAAGAAGATTAATATATTGTGTTTTATCTTTGACATTTATTTTAATTTTACTCTGCACTTTTACATAGTGAACATATGTACAGATCAAGGATGAAACTTTGTTGACAAATATGCTATATCGTTCTCAACTCACTGTAACGTCCAACTGTACTTTTATACACCCCAGGAAAGAGGGCATCTAAGTATTAAAATGTGTGGATTTCTTTGTAAATTCAATTACAAATGGGTTTTATGAAGATACTGATTTTAAATAATCTCTATTGAGATGAATGTATTTATGGTTTTGGAAAGTTTAATATCCATTCTCAAGTTATGTTGCTTACAACACTGTAATAAATCCAGTGACTGCAGAACAGTTGGTGTGATGTTTTGATTGTCAAACGTGCTATGTTTCATTTCAGTTCATTTAAAAGTTTCTTGAGGCTAGTCTCGAAAGTTTTACAGCGAAATACCGCAGGAAACAAAAACACGATTATTTATTGTCGAGCTAAAAACGAAATGATATACTACATCGTACGATGGCGCTGCGCAACAAAATGTATATCCGATCGACGCGTTAGACTTGTGATTGTGAGCTTGTGTAGATCGTCTATTTCAGCCACACGACACCGTCGTACGATGAAGTCTGAAATTGAATCGTACTATACACTGTCGCTTTAATTTGATTCCAATCCAGGGGGCAGGTCTCTTCTCTTGGCCAGAGCGTTTGCGTCTCTCCACACAGCAATGATTGAATGAACTGGGTTTCACTGTTTCACACACTGCTTCTCACCACAGAGGTTGCCTTGCTGGACAATGGTCAAGATGTGAAAGCCTGAAAGGTTTTACCGATCGAAACAATTATCGATAATTTTCGTGAGATGGTGGCTTGTTGAGCCTCGGTACATTTCTAGGAGTGTGTTTTTTTTTTTTAGTTGGGCCTATTGAAAAGAATCTCCGCCTTGATGGTATCAGTGCTGCACACACAGGCAAGGCGACTGTATGGCAGATCTCTGCACGGATGATAAAGAACTTGGGGAAAGGATCTGGTCAAGATGGCAGCTATATACGGAATGATGATAAGGTGATGCAATGACATTCGTGTGGTAGCAATAATTTTAAGACATGCATGGCGTACAATCGACGGGCGCTTGTAAAGGAACGCCGTTTGGATTCCTCCCAGGACTCTTTTGTGACTCATACGTCTCATACGACTGAAACTATACGTTTCAGTGAATTGCAATGCATTGTCCAGGGGGTGTGGGCTGTGCACACGGAATGGTATTGTTTCTGATAAATCAAGAAATGGATGACAACTGGCACGGTCTATAATTGTGTAACACCGTCAGACTGGAGCTTCAGTGGGACGGAAAGGCGCACGTGAGAGCCGTGGAAAGGTGTAAATTTGCATATCGTGCATGCATACTAGTAAACTGTTATCGAAGCAAAACACGCAACATTGATGGAATGCGACTCGGACGTCTTCGTGCGTTGTAATTCTACGTCCCTTCTTTGTGCAACGACCAAGGCAAAACCGCACGAGAAACATGGCCGAGGCGTCGCACAATGAACACCCTCTAAATGTTGAAATAGATCCAGATTTCGAACCCCAGAAAAGGCCACGGTCCTGCACATGGCCCCTGCCTCGTCCAGAGTCTGGTGCGGGAAAGGCTGGAGCCAATGACACTGACGTAATCCCAGAGGAAGAGGATGATGATGATGAGAATGGCCTCGCTCAGAAAGACAGCGCTTCGCACAGAGAGCCCACCACCACACAGCCCGTGGAAGTGCAGAGGACCCCCGTTAAAGAGGATTCCACTGACGGGTCCCCGTCAGCATCTACACAAACCCCTGTCACGGGTGGCATCGGTGGCTTGGCATCCCAACAGTTGAGAAAGTCCTCTGCCCGCAGGAATGCCTGGGGCAACTACTCCTATGCAGACCTCATTACCCAAGCCATTGAGAGCTCCCCTGAGAACAGGTTGACATTGTCCCAAATCTATGACTGGATGGTGAAGTCTGTGCCATATTTCAAGGACAAAGGCGACAGCAATAGCTCTGCAGGCTGGAAGGTGAGTGGTACTGGTAGTGACATGCTTTCTGTTGTCAAAACAAAGACCCTAGTGTAACGCTCACTATGTGATACAGCCTTTTATTAGAACCTTGTACAGTAAACAGGGTTTAGGAAGGATGATCTATTATTCGCAGTGGCATCTTATCAAATAGGGCTAATCACTAGGATTAACACATTGAATACTTTGTAGAGTGATTATATGGTCTGTAGACTCACTAGACTGTAGCCCACACTGTATGGCTGTACTGTATGGACTTTACTATTGTGTGCACAAAGCTTTGTTCTCCATGTCCTTGTGTGTAAATATGTACTTGTGTCACAGTATATGTATTCGTCCCTGTATCTGTCAATGTATATACCCTGAACCAATGTCAGACAAATTCATGTACAGCTACAGCACACACAGTGTTTACTGAATAAAGCAGGTAGTCAGATTTGTATGACTGTATGCAAAACCTTTAAAGAGTGATGTTTGAAATTGGATGCTTTATGGTTTTTTAATGTTACTATGGGTGTCTGACTGTGTGTATGCATCTTTAGGATAGTGTGCACTGTTGATAACCAGCAGTGACGTGGAAGACATGTTGCAGTCTGATAGACACAAGGGGAGTTGATACAGTAATGCCAAATTAACCCATTGCAGTTCAGTATTGCACAAAGCCTAGCTGAAGGCATTGCTTTGAGTCACCTTAATAGGAAACAACAAAGAAATATAACTTATTATGTCAAATCCAGTCCTAAACCTCCAGATAAAGCTAGGGCAGAAACTAAAACACCACCATAATGTGTAATTCATGTCATCTGAAAATAGTAGATCTGCAAGGCCTGGGAAACAAAACTGTCATACTCATGGAAATGGAATCAAGTCTGATGAATGCTGTGAGTTTTGCAGGATTAAATTGAGGCTTTATCATTCTATACAACTAAGATTTGAAGTGTTTGGCTGTTTGTGGGAGTAGGTGGGGGAATATCCATGAGAAAATAACAATTATGGCAATGGTAATGTTCTTCAACCTTGATGAAATGTTCGTCATAAGATGCGCACAAAGTATATTTGTGAGCATCAATGATGACAGTAATTAATCTATGCAATACTATATTTTAGTTATATACTGTATACAGCATTGTATTGCCTATTTTAATTCAATCTTTGTTTATAGCCAACAGTATCTGGCCATTGATATTTGCATCATCCCTTGTTGTGAAATATTCTGCTTGCATTGTAAAGGGTTAATCTTAGTGTTTCAGAAGTGCTGACATCAGCATTTGCTAGGAGATGCTATTTTAGCAGTGTGTGACATTCAGCAATTATCTTTAGGTTGTCCCATCGTTTCTCTGCTTGGGAGGGGACAGCCTGCATAATTTTCCTTTAGGTTATGGGTGTGATCATCTGTAATGATGTTCAGTCTCTGACTGGTGTGTTGTAAATACAGCCCCCCCCCCCCACAATCTCCTTTGGGAATACCATAATAACATACATTCTTCCACTAGTGATGCCATTTGTGCATTGCAGCAATGTTTGGCTTCATCTTGCAAATTGAAATCAGATTGACAGTGAATTGAAACAGACACATATTACAGATGTGTGCTACTTGACAGTGTGCTCTCTGGTCTGCGCACAAGGTCCCAGATTAGAATTCTAATGCTAACATCACAGCCTGGCTATAATGCCATTGGCTGCCACTCGGTCATCACACCATCTTTCCATGTGGCCCCGGCACCAAGAATCAATCAGCTGACTATAAATTATGTAGGTCAATGTGTAGCAATGTGAGAGAAGCTTGCAGTTTCACTTTGGATGTGGCCTTGGCTAAACTGGCATGGCTCCAGTCCCCTGCTCAGAATGAGGCTTTGCTCAAAGGGTGCTGCAGCACTGCTGTGGCTGTGTGGGGGGAGGGGGACAGGCAGGAGTTGGCCCTTTGTGATTTATCTTTTAAAATGCTTGCATGTACCCACCAGAAAACACAAAACAAAATGGGACATTTCTCAGCAGCTGAACAAATACAATGCGGAGTGTCATTTCTACTCAGCTGGCCCTGGTAGATTTAGCTACCATGCACCATTTTTTCCCCTTTTTTACCAGTCAGAGAATGCAGAAAAGTGATGTCATTGGCCATAGAAACCCTAACTGTATAGCAATGCTATGGGTGCAACAAACGTCAAGCTAAAACATTTGAGCACACTGAAATGTTAATGTTGGGTTGAAGTAGTTTATATTTCCTCTAACAATTTCAATTCAATTCAAAGGGCTTTATTGGCATGAGAAAACATACGTTTACAATGCCAAAGCAAAAGGCACAATACAACATACAATACAATCAAGACAAGAATTGTGTACATTTGAAAGTCAGAATCTTCAATAAATCAATTTCTATGTACCAAGAACACTTGATGCGGATAGTGCAGGAGTACACACAATAATTAGTCTTTAGGGTGGTTGTGTTCCATTTGATATCCTTCTAACAATGTTCTTGAAATGAAGTCAAACGTGAAATATCTGCAATATAGTATTTACTGTATAAGGACAGGCTTCATGCATGTTGACATTTTATGATGCACCTTGAAGTGTCCTTTGAAATAAATATACTATGTTGTAGTATATTCTTACACACCTTTTAAGGTTTGAGGGAAACATTGTGATCTCTGAGATAAGTGCTCTGTGAGGTCTAGTATCCTTGGCTGCTAGACAAAATGGAGTCTTACCTATATGACCTCACCAGATCAACTATGACAGCAACCAAAAGTATCCCGCGGGTGATTTTTATGTAGTGCTTTAGTAAAAAATATAATCTTTAAAATTGTAGTTTTGGCAAACTTGTCTTACATAGTTATTGTACTTTGTAGAGCTGTCCTTGACTAAGAAATTCTAGAGACATCAGTGGAATTTGTTGACTAATCGATAAGTTGATTTTAATCAACAAATCTATAAATACTGTTTGCTGTTACAATCATGCAGATACCATGCATTCTACTTCAGATTTTGCAATGGCTACTGTATTGAAAGTCCTGGAAGACTGGAAGAATTTGAGTTATAAGTATGTATGTATGCCTCGCTGCAATTATATGCAGTATTTATCAATGTTTAGTAGGAAATGTGAATTTGGAAATACTATAAGATGAGAAGGCAACTAAAGTACCCATAGCTTCACAGGAGGAAAGACCATGGTGTCAAAATCATTAGAGTTTTAAGTTTATCTTCATGTAAGCATGAGGGCACTGGGCAAGTTTCATGGCAATCCACCCCTTGGATTATGAGATATTTTGTGTGCAACTGGATATTTTGGCCTATAAGTGGCACTACAGAAAAGCCATAAGGTCATCAAAATCTGTACGGGTCCTCTGCACCGCATGAAGATGTACATAGCAAATTCCATGGCAGTTCAGCAAGTAGTTTTAGAGATGCATATCTTGTTTGGTAGCAAGTCCTGGACAGACGGAGGGACAGTGGTACCAACCAACATCAATGTCCTTTGAGTCACATGGTTAGTGGGGATAAAAATATAAAGATAATAATTCCTTTTTTACTTTATGTTTGGCCTATGTCAAAAGCATGAATGACACAAATACAGTGCAGGGATGCATATTATCAATACAATTATGAATTGATTGATAACCTTATCGGTTGATTAACCGGTTAGTTAATAAGCTGTGTTTCTTGCTGTGTTTTATTTCCCTCAATAGTGTCTAACATAAAAATCTACATTTTGCTGATATACAGAAAGAATACAAAAAGTCATATTGTATTCCTGGCAATGGTATCTTTTATGAGGAATAAAATTAAATAAAGTGTGTGTCTGTCACATCACATGCAAAAGCAGAGACGTTTCTGTGGCTACCAACCTGGAGGGGGGGGGACTTTTTGAGTTGAAAGTGTGGCATTTATTCCTCAGCCTAGTGGAAAGTTTCATGGCAATCGGACGCTGCGTTTATGATTTGAGGTATTTTGTGTTAAAGCGAGCCACTCCTGCAAACCTTGGTAGCCAATCTTAGTCAATCACGATGTAATGTGAAAAATCTGACAGATACGTCTTGATCACCCAACTATAGAGGTAATGTATTATGATGATGTAATTATGTAGTAGTAATAGTAGTAAGCCTTGCAGAGCCATGAGGCCCATAGGGCAGGAGCCTATCTCCTGTTCATGTAGCGTGAGGCAGCTTGATGTACAAGTACCTCCCCTGGACATGAAGCTAGTATAACACAGGGACCTACCCCCCAATCCAACCTTTGAAGTAATTATATAATGATGCGTGATGTTTGGACAAAATATGTAGGAGTAATATTTAAAAACGTGTTTAGTAAAAATGGACCTCCTGGTGGTTCTATAAATGGCTGTGAAAATTTTGTGGCAGAGACTGTTCCTTTGGCGTGCAAAGTTTCCCGCAGATTGGTTCGATTATAGGTAAAAACTAACTCTGGTCCATAGCGTTAAGGAGTTTTCCTTAACGATATGTTACTTTCGATCTGTTGCCCGCACCCCCTGCTAGAGCAGCCTCTTGTCTTTAGTAAAAGATAAAAAATGCACTTTCGCTACTCACCAAAACAAAGACGGTTTGGAGGAGTTAAAGGCCTACTTTTCCTTTTGTTCCAAGAAGTGGCCAAAGTTAACACTATACAGGAGGAGGAAGATTTGAAGATATGCAGTCATTATGCAATGGCTTCGTAAATGTTTCCTCAAATAAATCACTAATGTGTCAGCTCATTTGAGTACGTGTATCGGTGTAACCACTAAATCAGTCATATACAAAACAAGTTCCAAACGAGTTGGTTCAAAGCTACCATGGATCTCTCAGTTGATCTGTTCTATTTGTCATCCAAGCCTATGTGCTTATGAAAACACACTGGAAATAATGGTTTAGTTGTGGTAGAACTAGCCCATGTTTAGTGGAAGCCATCAACCCACAGTGTTGAAAAATGAGTCAAAGATTGGTTGAGTGAGAAACGGACAAACTAAATTACCATTGGTTTATTCTGTGCTGACAAATCCCATCAACTGTGGCAGGGAACACATTTTTGGTCAGGTCTGACCCTACATTCAATGTGAAACCGTCTTGTTTCCTGATTGGCCCAGCCGCAATTGATTCGACACTTTGCGTGCTCCCCCGACACCTTGTTTTCTGATTCGCCCAAACCTCTACTTCAAACGTTGCTGGTTGGCTGTTATTTTTCCCGAGACGTCCTTCTGTGTAGCGCACAGAGCGCACATTAACACCACCAGAGCTCTAGCTGTGTATGTAATTATAGTTGAGCTGCTTCTGTTGCGTTACTTTGTCTCAATTGTCTGCCTAACTAACTACCCTCCGCTTTGCATTAGTCATTGCATCGTGTGCGCGCGCGCACACACACACACACACACACACACACACACACACACACACACACACACACACACTCTTCCTCCTGCCTCCTCCTCCGACCTCCACATGGACACACGCAAACACCCAGTGAAGAGAGGGAGTTTAGCCCTGGACGGTGCAGCCTAGTAGCATACTACGGGCTCGATTTTTGTCGCAATTTTCTTCTACCACTATTAGGGTAGGGCATTTAGCCTAAGGGAACGGGCGTTCCCCCATTATAATTGTTATTTTGGTGACCATTCTAAACCCCTTAAACAGCTCCGTGACATGTTACATTATGCATAGGTGTGGTTTGGGCGTTTCAGCAATTCAACCAATCCCCGTGCCACATCCCATTGCCTTTAAGAGACCCCTTATCTTTGCCCGTTATGCCCAGTGTTATATTGTTTCAGCCTTACCCATGACCCGCTGCTGCGCTCTCAGTGCGCTCTCCCTCCTTTTTTTCCTCCCCTGCCCCAAGAACACATCTTTCGTTTTAATCATATCTCGGTGAGTTTTCGTTAATTTTTTACATTTCAAAGTGTTGTGTGATCGGCAAATATCGATCTTTAATTTGAGACATGCGTGTAGGTCATCTCTACGACACGTTATAAAGCCAAACGTAAGGTTCGGGAAATCGGTTTATTGCGATTCACCGGCGAATACGTTTCGCTTCATAAAGTTTCATAGAGAGAACCTACACGCCTGTTCTATATTTCAAATTAAAGATCTATATTTGGTGAGCACACAGCACTTTCAAATGTAAAAAACAAGCGAAATCTGGCCGAGATATGATTAAAACGAAAGACGTGTTCTTGGCTCCATGCCCAAAAAATGCTGCGATCACGGTGGGGACCAAATTATAATGGCTGGGTTTCCCACTCCATGGTATAAGCTCATGGTATAGGCTCATGGTGTTGCACATGCTCAGATGATGTCCTCTAGTAGGCCGCACATGAAGCCTTAAACACAACACCATAGAAATATTGACAAACTAGAGCAT
>OOFJ01103910.1:0-12125 GCA_900323375.1 Benthosema glaciale
CCGTATTCTGTTTGCAGTCAGAAATGGCCTTTAGGCCAAGAAGAAATGTTTGTAACTAGGTCTGTCACAATTATTACATATGCACAATCGCAATTATTTGAGATAATTGCAATTATTTGGGATAATTGTTTTTATACATTCTTGGGGGATTTTTGCAAAAATATATATACGTTAATGACATTTACTACTACTACTCTACTAACATCACTACTAAAATCTAAAATATCTAGAACCACATATTACACACATAAAGACCCCCAGGAAAGTGTTCTAAATCTTCTAAATGTCATTAACATATATATTTTTGCAAAAATGGTGAAGTGTCCCTTTAAACGTTTTCGAGAAATTGTGTGTAAAATAGCAGGAATCAGAGGCACATTATGGATTGTCTATTTCCGCTATTTTAAAATATTTTGTCATTATTTATTTATTTGCCGTTTTATTTAAACTAGAAAAAAAGAAGAAATTCTGCACACCGTTTTAAAAGCTCCTAACAACTTTATTACCGGAGCGGACAAATGATATACAACGTTTTGGCCTCTGTGGCCTTCGTCAGTTTTCTGGTCGAGCACCCGTTGAATTATTTGGACGTGCGTGCACCTTCCGAACAAGTTTAAAACCCTAAAAGGCAAGCAGAATGTTAAAACAAATATTCAACCTAAATTGCCACTGGTTCAGGTTGGTGCCAAAGTCATTCTGAGAAATGTGGCTTCATGCAAGTCTCATACCGATGATGTTTCAGAAGTTTACGAGCACACAAATGGATTAATCGTCAAGTAAATGTTAATGATCATGACACACCTACTACAGCAGTTTTTCAACAATGCCTGTTTTGACTGTGTTAAATTAGCCGAGTACCCACTAAACCATATTTAACGTTTTGTCAGCCGGTAGGAAAATGCCCTCATCACAGAACCCTGGAGCTTCTCACCATGGTCGTGGCCAGGTGCTGAGGGCTGCGCTTCAGTGCCTAGTCCAGCAGGGGGAGCTGAGAGAAGAGGCTGAACCAAAAGGAAGACCTTTAAACACAGAAAGGAACCCGGTTGGTATTATCTTTAACCATTTATCTTTAAATGGCCGCAGCAGTGGCGTCCATTTTGTTGCGCCACAGATAGAAAAGCCATTCGTTTTTTCCCATATATATATTTCCATATATTTCAAATATGAATATTATTTTAAGCTTGGAACCAAACCATCCAGGCTCCTGGTGATTCATGACCATAAAACATAGATTAAATTATATTTTAATAATACTGTACAGATTTTAATTAAACTAAGTTATCCTTATGCTTAACTAAAGCCCTCCGCATGGGGGAGTTTACTTCTGGACATCAATGAAATTACTCAACCACACAATATTGCAATAAACATAAATGAACAACAAAAAAGGCTTTTGCCATTTATTTATAAAACACACTCATACACATACTGTACATACATACACGCTCTAACTACAGTATACTGTAGTGTGTTATTCCCAAATCATCCTGTGTTCTCTCGCCACAAGGTAGATTGTGCAGTAGTATCAGCAGTAGTACCGGTAATAGCAAACAAACACTAAAACATTTACATTAAACATAACATCGACTGTGACATAACAAATTAATATAATTAATGTAATGGCAATTGCGTCAATAAGAATATATTTATGGACATTTAAAACTCTACTCGCACAATGGATCAGTAAACTTTCTCTGAATGACTCATGGCAAACTTGCGCACACGCATACATGACACGCGTCTCGGCGTCTCGAAATTGACACTTCATAATCACAATTACTTCCAATCATAAACATATTTACATAAATTATCCTATCATCTTAATTCTTAACCCTGAGATAAGATCTTAACATTTATTTGAAGTTGCTTACAATATAGTGCGAGACTTCATGTCAACCACTAGAGGGCCTTAGCCACCCATAAATAACCGAATCAAATGTTTTATGGGCATGATTCACCAGGAGCCTGGATGGCTTTGTTCCACGCTTAAAATAATTTAATATAAATATTTTCGGAAAGCTCTATATGACAAATGGTAAATGGACTGCATTTATATTACACTTAGCCTGGATGGCTTTGTTCCACGCTTAAAATAATTTAATATAAATATTTTCGGAAAGCTCTATATGACAAATGGTAAATGCATTTATATTACACTTTGAAGCAAAGCACTTTACATTACAATGTACTTCACATTCACACACCGATGGCGGAGGAAACCATGTAAGGCACAAACCTGCTCATCGGGAGCAGGTACGGTCGCTTTACCTCCTGAACCACTGCCGCCCAAATTAATGGGTTTTCTATCTGTGGTACCACAAAATGCCCTACTTGGTCGTAAGAGTGTCATGCAATAGTACAAAGATGGGGGGGTATGGCAAATGGAGTGTAAAGTGAGTTTAATGTTCTTTAACATACTTTAATGCAATCAGATTAGGACTCTTCTGTTTGGATGTACATATGTATGGGCTGTCAAAGCCAGAAAGTCGTTTTTTATCAGTAGGTGTTCCCGCATTACTTCCGGGTATGATGATGTCACACGCATAACCTCTATAGGCAATTTATAAGCTCACAACATGCTGCATCTTGGCATGTGGTGAGCTTGTAATTGTGCTATTTTAGCTATTTTAGAGAAATGGAGATAAAGTCTTTCGGTAGGTTTCATAAATACAAACATATTTAAACAAAGTGTTTACAAGAGCTTGTGACAAAATTATGACATTGCGACAACACAGGATCTTTATTGTTTTGGACGTGGCAGCCAGGATATTTTATTAATACATTTTACTGTACACACATTGCAACCAGATGCAAGATGCAGGTTTCCAACAGCCAACAGTCTCCTCCCGACTCAGAGTGAACCAGCTCCCTCAAAAAGACTGTTCTGTGCCGTGGATTCCTACATCTCCTCATTCTCCTCCTCGCCCCCAACGGTGAGTCATCTCTAGTCATTCTCTGTCTCCCGATCAACCTCAGATTTGAAGTTAAACAACATTCTTGCCTAAAACAAATATTCAACCTAAATTGTCACTGGTTCTGGTTGGTGCCAAAGGCATTCTGGGAAATGTGGCTTCACGCAAGTCTCATACTGATGATGTTTCAGAAGTTTACGAGCACACAAATGGATTTGAATTCACTGTTTTTGTGCCAAGAAAAGGTTCCATGCTTTAATGGTTGGTGTCCTGTTGCCTTTATCCCATAGTGAGAGAATGCGTTGAGAAGCATATTACGGAGCTTCTCTGTAGTATATTGTGGCGATCCGCCAAAAATAATAAGAAAGGCATTCTGCAACCAGATGCAAGATGTGAAACCGCTACAATATTACCACACATGGTGGACCCTCACTGATTTTATTACCAGCAAATAAGATCCATGGAACACTCCACACCACTCTCACCCATCTGGAAGAGATGAACTCCTGCAGTATGTGAGAAAGCAGTTTATAAACTACAGCTCCTTATTCGACGCCATAGTCCCCTCCAGACTCGACACAAAGCTCAGGGACATAAGCCTCAAATCTAGCCTGTGCAACTGATATGAATCCTGCACTTCCTGTCGGGTTGACGCCAGGTGTTGACGTTGGGCTTCAAGGGCCTACTGAGTCTGACAGTGGTTCAACCTCTCTCTCACTCTCAATCGCCTATACTCGACAATACTGATTGTGGACTACAGGAAGGGAGGAGAGAAGCTAGAACCCTTATACTGTATATCAACAGGTCTGCTGTGGAGAGAGTCAGCAGCTTCAAATTCCTCTGCTGTCCACATCATAGAGGATGTATATAGATTATTGATTTTCTTTGGATATTCTACTTTTAGTCTTGATAGGTTTGTTGTTTACTCATGATCCTAGATTACTATTTCTATGCCTTTGATGTATTATTACCTTGTGCTGTCCTTGTTTACTGTAAATTGCTTTGGATTAAGAGCGCCTGCTAAATGCCTAAATTGTATTATCTCGCTAGTTCTACTGAAACCGCAACTCTGTCTTTGCAGAAGTTATTGTAATATTTAATGTACTTAGTTATTGTAGGTCTATTTAAGCAGTGTCATGAAGCATCATGGCATTAATTCACGCATTTGTGAGTGATAAATTGTGAGCTTGGAGATCCATTGTCAGCTGTTCTTATCAGTGATGGACAAAACCTCCTAACTCCACTTGAGCTGGTGTGGGTCAAAATGGTGATAATGTAATTAATGATACATATATGACATAATAACAGCAAAGGTATACTGTATACACGCACACACGTAAATGTATGCACACAGTAGAACCGATGCACAGCACTTACCTAACAAAGGCACATCACAATGTGCTATGATGTGCTGTGCCTTTTTTATTTGTCCTGTTGCTACAATGTCGAGGAGCCGAAAACCAAATAATCATACTCGTTTACTTTTAACCTTCTTCCCCTTTCTTCCCTCTTCCCCCCCAATTTCATTGGAATTGGGGTTGTACTGTACCTTCTCCCCCCTGTCTCTTCTTCTCTCATTTTTCCCAGCATGTGTCAGTACTGTAAGTGTGTCTCATTCTCTATTCCTTGTGATGATTTTCTTCAGATCCCCTCAAAGGAGTAGAGCAGAGCCTCGGTGTCTTTTCTCTCCACACAAGCCCTCAACAAGCCCTGCAAAGCTGAAGGTTACCATGGGGCTGGGGACAGAGCACAGCTTGAGCTCAGACAAGAAGAAACAAGTCCAGAATGAAGCTTTAAGGTTGGGCCCATTTATACTGCACAAGATGATTTAAACACAAAAGAAATGACTCAAAATGAGAAATTTTACTTCAAGTGTTTTCTGGGTGCCTCAGCATGTTGTCTTATAGGCTCTATGTAGGCATGGGCTAATAAATGGATTCGCCTTAGGCAGCATGCTGGCAAGAGGAATATTAATAGGTCCACTTATTTCAAAGTAGTCATTTGAAACACTACTTTGCAGGGAGCCACAGGCAATAGTATTTTTTTTTTTTTTTCTTCAATTCAAAGTTAATTCTTTCCAATTAATTAAATGTAAGTCTCAGCCACATTGGGGACATTCTTCATTATTCTTTGTGATCAATGCTAGGCCTTCACACAAAGACCCCGTTGATTGAATGCTCATGTATCTCTGTTTAATCAAATCTTTATTGCCACAACCATGCAAAGTTATTAATCAGTCACTTACTGGCTGCCTTTCAGGATGAGGATTCCATCTATGTGACGTACACAACTAATTATGTGATTTATGTGAAGTGCACAACTAAGTAATTAACATCCCTCTATGTAATCGGTTATTAATGGCACTGTGTAGGCAAGCCTGGCTGGAGAAGACAACCTTACAGCGACTGAGAGAGCTCAACCAGCTGAGTAAAGAAGAGGAAGAACGCATTCGGAGATTAAGGTAGTCAATATTGTACTTAATAATATGGAATTGGTACAATATAGTATTACGGTAATATGATAAACATTATTTTAAGTTCATTATACATTATATATTTTTAAAACATTTTACAGCCTCTATAAGTTCATGATCTTGGCAAAAAGTATTGGTACAAAAATTTAAACTAGAAAAGCTGTGTTCCTCTGACCACAGGTCTCCGCCAAGCCAGCTAGTAGCAGTCAGTCTTAGCCAATCCAGTCAGTCTTAGCCAAGCCAGGGGCGGCGGTGGCGACGTGTATAAGTAACGCCAGTTGTAGTTCTTAAGTTTGCTTGGTGGTGACACCAGTATGTAAACAGTATGTACACAGTATGTAAACTATATGTAAACTGTCACTGCAGTACACTATTCTCCATCTCTCTTCTATCTTTGACTTGCTTGTCTGTTGTTCTAATTTAGCTATGGGTCGACGGTGAGGCGTTCATTGGTCAAGTGGCCATCAGTTTGTATTGAGAGAGAGAGAGACAGTCACACAACTGTCCCTATGTACGTTTAGCGTACCAACAGGGGCAGCTGTTTCACCAATACAAACATACAAACATTAAATGCCTTTGACAATGAATGGAGAATTTACGTCATATTATGTAAACGGGCAAATCAGTATTTTGTTAAATTCCCATTGACAATGAATGGAGAATTTACGTCATGTGTCTGAGCAAATCGACGTGTTACATCACGATGATGTGCGATGGTAAGAGCGCCCCTCACTTCACACAGGTGTGATTTTATAATTATAATTTGACCGGATCATCGGTCATGAATCCTGTCATGAACGTTTGCATGTTGTTTCTCATATCTGTGTTACAGGTTTGAAGTGGGTTCACCAACTCAGTGGGCTGAGAGAGCTGAGCAGAAGGCCAGGGACAGAATTCAGCCCCTGCTGGATCAAGCACAGGTCGATAGACTAGCTCTGCATCACATGTCACGCACTGGGTGTTTTTCTGCCCATCACCTACAACACCATAGCTTTTTTGTCCTAAAAACTAAATAAATAAAAAAAACAATACAAAATACAAAATGAAAATGCCATGGGACTGGTATTTACCCTCAGATTTGTGCCACAGATATTGGTAGGGCGATCCATTGAACACGTTTGGCCGTTTCCGATGGTGGGAAGCTGGTAGGGGTTTGTGTTCTTCACTAGCCACTCCTACAGGTTGTTTCAGGGCACATGTTCAGCATGGAGCGGCACTAGGAGGGATGGAATTGACTTGAAACTGCTTGTATTTCTGTACTCCAGCAGGTTGGAGAGTCCAGAAATGGGAATGTACCATCGCTACGGCACAGACTGTCTGAGCAGACTGCTGAGAGGGTGAGCAACCCTAACCCCGTTTTAATTTCCTCTCACTGGTACTGAGCGCTGACTGTTGAATAAATCATGACTTTCACTTGAGTTATAAATCTGTGCACAACACATATTAAGACTGTATATTTTATATATTCTTTCTTCTGTGTGTGTGTGCGTGTCCGTGTACACAGGCAGCAGAGAGTGCAGAGCAGCTGAGCGAGGCTCTTCTGGAAGACCTGTTGGATGATGCTGCACGCGCAGCGTGGTCGGTCAATATGGACAGGCGGTTGGAGGGCTCTGCCCGGTGTGGGCTTCAAGCCCCCACGCTGGAGAGCATGCTGCTGCGCATGGAGGAGATGCAGGTAAGGGGTGGGCTGCAGCTGTGTGGAAAAGGTCACTGCCGATAGATCACGGCAGGTCCAGAGAAAGGCCAGAGTTGCTCAGTTTGTTGTTCATAGTGAGATGCTATGACAGCTTTGTTCTGGCTCCATACCAGCAGGCAAACTGCAGCTGCTGTGTCGCTGCCCTAATGATACATCTCTGTTGTTGTTGTTTTTTACAATGCATGTCTGAGCAGAGGGACCAGGAGGACGTGAGGAGACGCTTTGTGTCTATAAGCTACACAGACCCTCTTGACTGGGACAAAGTTCAGCCTGCAAGTAAGAATATGAACCCCATGGCTTCCTCCTTCTTGTGTAACAGTTTGGTTTCCCTTCTATTTGGTAACAGGGCTTGAGTTTGGACTCGAATATCCCTCATATCTCCTGTAGGTGGAGACATTGTGACATTTGATTGGATGACTGTTTTGTTTCCTAATCCTGTTTCTATGCTCATCCTCTTTCTTTTCTGGCCCTCTGCCCCTCCCCTCCACTACCTTGTCTATTTCTATTTTCTTCCTCCTGTCCTTGTCCTTTCCAGGCTCCCGGCCAAGCTCCCCTCAGCCAATTAAGTTAACCAGGCCGGTGCTGAGGCATACATCCACTCCCGACATTGTCTTGGAGAAACCTGTTGACATGGGGTGGGTCTCTTTTTTTTATTTATTTCTGGTAACCATTATTCACCAATGGCTCCCACACCCAGTCCCCTCTTGAGTCAGTCATTATTGCACTTGAAGAAGAAACACTAAATTGATGTGTTGAGGCCGTGAAGAATAAACACCTAGTTTATAAATCCCCATAGCTGAAAAGGACACATAAATGAGACAACCAGATATTATCAGATATTAACTCATTTTAAATAATAATAATCATAACCAGTAAAACGACCTGAGAGCGAGAATCGGCGAGCTCACTTGCACGCATCTGCCTGGCAGACGGCAGACTGCTGGGCGAGCGCTGGTGCTTTGGCATGGGGGGGTCAGATTAACATATGGAATGAATATCGTACTGTAGTAGTTTCTTGAGTGTACAGGGTTTGATGAGGTCAGATCAACATATGGAATGAATATTGTACTGTAGTAGTTTATTGAGTGTACAGGGTTTGATGAGGTCAGATCAACATTATGGAATGTGAGAACGGGAAGGACGGGTGTGGAAGGATCAACATACGGTATGGAATGTCAGAACAGGTCGGCTCCATATATGGAGATCTAAGGGTTTGAGGTTTGTGGTCAGATGTGGAGTTGCTGGCCGGCTCCAAATATGCAGATCTAGGTGATGATCCAGCCTTCTCCATGTATGGTTATCCAGGGTCAGATGAGGTCAGTGTCTTTGACCAAAAAATGCATAAGATCTAAGGGTCTCCATGATGTCACGAGCCATGACCATATATGGATGTGTGATATTATGAGCCCCCTAGTCTAGTCTACGGCGTGACTACATACTGTATGCCCATATATGAAGAGCCCTGATGATATCACTTGATGTCACGAGGCATGACCCATATATAGAGGCATGGGATGGACTGACGGGAAATGCCCGTTTTACATTTTTATAGTAAATGTGATCGCAATAATCATACTGAATGTACTGTAATAACCCAGAAAATGTCAGTAAGTATATGCCAAGATGGTTGCATATTTCACACACCCTGCACGTTTGAACTGTTATTTAATTGATGCTTTGTGTAATTATGTTAATATCTTGGTAATTGGTATTCAGTCAGTTGACTTGGCATGTAAACCAGAAGGGAGGCAATGCAGTTTTTGGCTTTCTTTTTTCCCCCTTTTTTATTTGTCCCATATAGTCACTGACAGCCTTGACAGGAGAATTACGCGCGCACACACACACACACACACACACACACACACACACACACACACACACACACACACAACTCTGGCCCTGGGCTTTGGCTGCAGCTGCTGTAGATTAATGAGGAATATGAAGGAAGATGCGGATAGAGTGAGAGGGAGCCAAAGACTGATGTGCAGAGGATGAACATGAAGTTGTTGTCTGCTGTTGAGAGAATTCCAGTAGACTCCACTCATTAGTAGATTAAATTTAGTCTGTTCAAAATAGCTGGCCGTCTACAGTGGTCGTCATAGTGTACTATCCCCTCGGGCTATGGCATATAAAACAACAATGACTTGTGTCTGCACTCGAGCACTGTGTGGCAGAGGCAGTACCGAAGTATGTTGTTTATTTTACTGCATTGCCTATTTCTCAGCTCAAAGGTTTTCATGTTCATATTTTAGTCTACTGTTTATGTCTGTGCATTGTGCATTTTAAACAGTAAATGTTAATGTAGAGCGAACACACAAAAGTCACTAATAGTAAAACAAAAACCCATGGGTACTCAAGGCTAATATAGAGCCCTGGGGGACTCCGGGCAACCATGTATAAGGGTCTAAGTGGTTATGGATATTTCAACCCTAAACCATTAAGTGATTTATAGATGGATCAGCAACATTTTAACTAAGTCAATTCTTCTTGCTGGAAGCCAGTGCAGAGATCGTACAGTTGGTGTATTATGTTCAGCTTTCTTTGTTCTATTTATAAATTTGAGGCTGCATTAGGGCATCCTTCTTTTTTTTTCTTCTTCTTTTGGCATTTTATTGCTTTAGTCAGATGGTGTAGAGACAAGAAATTGAGGACAGAGAAGAGAGACAAACAAGACGAGATACAGTAGGAGTCCACGCAACTGACCGACCAGGCGCATTAGCTGTAGCTGACTGAAACATTTTTGGTGGTGACATGAGAGAAGACCATTCCAGTACTTTAACCAGCTGTAGGCATGGATAATGTTTGTACAAGTCTTTTTGTGAATATTCAAATTCTTTCTAGATGAGAATATGCTGAATTTGTTATAGTTAATGACTTGATATGGCTTTTGATCTTTAAGGCTGTGTTCACATGGGCAGATGCAACGATTCACAGCATTTTTGCCGCTTTGTATCAATTGTATCTGAAGTTGAAGCCAGTTCAACGTATTTGTAGCTTTGTGTCTTTGTATCTTTTGTAGCAGCTAAAAACGTCAGATCTGCTTTGTAGCTTCACGTCTCTGGCTTCCATTGAAAGTGAATGGCTAATTATGGTAGACTGTATATTTGTATCTGCCCGTGTGAACGCAGATCTGTTCCTTGGCATCAAAGGAAGCACAATGCCACAAATGGATCTATCTGCTTTCCACACCCGGCCTGGTGCATGACATGACCTAAATGTTTCATACATCTGACCCAATACCAGTAATAGAAGTACCAGACTTTACTGAGCGTATCAAAGGATTCTGTCTGGCACAGAGAGACAGAAACAAATGCCAAAAGTGTACAGTTCAACTTACACTGTAACTGCGATATATCAGTACTGCAGTACACATTTTTTCATCGTTCTCACAGAGGTGATTTATTATGTTTCAATTTTCAAAAAGCAGTGTTTCTCTCATGCAGATAGATACCCTGTATCTCCACTTAAAATGTGTGTTTTTGGGAAATTAATGCCCTGCAAGGCCTAGATTATACAAGAGTGTGAGTGTGTCGCACACAAGTTGTCAAAATAGCTCATCTACAAGCTCACAGCATGTCCCGAGTTTGTAATGTAGATTGGCAATTTTCTATTTATTTTTTTAAATAACAGAGTAAGGGTTTATTTTGGACATACAAGGGTTCCAAACCTGACAGCAACAATATCCTGATGTTTCAGAGGTAGACATAGTGTATACAGTAATATATCATCCACTCAGATAAGTAGGCACTAGGCAGAGATAAGGGCGTTAGCAGGGCTGAGAAAATGTTATTTCTCCCATTGGATTCCATCTGCAATCCCCCACAGAGGGAGAGCTGCAGCTAGAGAGCTGCACAAAGGCTAAATCGGTTTCAACACCCAGCTTCAAAATGAGCAGAGTATGTTCTTCTTCGCTTCTACAAGCTCACAATGTGTCAAGGCCATTAATGGGTTGTGAGCTTGAAGATGGCTCAGCTATTTTCACTACTTTATAATTTATATATTTATTATTTATTTATTAGTCACACACAATATCGCAGTGAAATTTGTTCTCTGCATTTGACCCATCTCTTGGAGCTTGTGCCGCGCTCAAGCTGGGAATCCAACCCTTTGATGCTGAGTGCCAAGCAGGGAGGCATTGGGTCCCATTTTACAGTCTTTGGTATGACCCGGCCTGGGATCGAACCCCCGACCTCCCAGTTTCAGGGCGGACACTCTAACCACAAGTCCACTGCCACTTTTGCAGGTGACATGACAAAATAGGGGGATTCATTTACCTAAAAACACAAAATGTTTAAATATGACCCTGCTGGAAGTATTGCTCTCAAGTGGACAACAGAATCACTTGATTCGTCACTTTCCCAAAATGTACTTACATACGTAAAGAAAATTAAATGCCATTCCGCCTCAGTCACTTGCAGTGCAACATAAAACATCAAGCTTGTCTAAAGGTCACAAATGACCCATTTCTGACTGTCGACCCAGGGGACTGCGCCATCCTAGCACTGCTGGACCCCATCCAGCATTTTCACTGTTGACCACGAGATCCTAAATGTGCGCCTTGAGCGAGAGGTGGGCATCCAAAGGCCTGTCCTAAATTGGTTCTGATCCTGTCTTTCGGACAGAACCTTCCAGGTTGAGATAGGAAACTCATCTTCCCCCAGCGGTCGATTCTTGGTCCCATGCTGTTTTCATTATACATGCTCCCCTTAGGCCCCATCATCAGAAAAACATGGCATATCCTCCCACCTCTACGCAGACAACACCCAACTGTACCTCCCACTCAACCCAGATAGCAACCACTTACTGAAACCCCTCCTAGACTGCCTCTCTGAAATAAAAACCTGGATGTCAAACGATTTCTTTTTAACTTTGTTTTGTTTTGTTGTTTAAAATTAGTAATGAACAGACAACAAAAACAGCTTGACATAAACTACAACAATACAGCATTTTTCAAGTTAAGAGCAAGACAAGGCAGGCAAGAGTGAGAGGCACGACACTCACAATATACAGTAGATATGTACAGTAGCCTTATTTGTCACAGGCC
>OOFJ01103911.1:0-13652 GCA_900323375.1 Benthosema glaciale
ACAGCGCTATCATTAGGGTGACCAGATGTCCCCCTTTGCGTGGGACAGTCCCTCATTTCCAAGACCTTTCAGGCGTCCCACATATTGAGACCCTGTCCCACCAGGCAGGCATGCCTCATGCCTGCATGTCGTATCAAAAATAGCCGATCTACAAGCTCAATATGCGTCGCATTTGAATTGAAATGAAGTTTCCCCACACACGCAATACATCTGTCCCTCAAATGAACCGTTTGGATCTGGTCACCCTAGCTATCATTCGAGTTAGTTGTCCGCTGTGTGTTTCCACACACCAGATGCGCATTAGCTGTTTCGGTTCGCTCCCGAAATCCACCCCCCTCGAGCGAACAAACATTTTTCGAATCACGGGGACTTATTCGCATTGCCGAGGTGTTTCCATTCAACATTCAATTCGCAAGAGGCGTTTTTCGCAAAAACTGGGCTGGATGGAAACATACCTAGTGTGAATGTCTGTTACACAGCGCTGGAAAGAGCATTTGCATTTGTTGATACTTTGTGATTTCATACTTTGGCCAAATAGCCAATCGAGCTTGTAGAGCCGCTATTTTCAAAATAGTTTTGCAAATTTAGAAACATGTGAGTACTTTCATGCTTTTTTTGGTATTTCAAGTACATTTTGATGCTAATACTTTTGAACTTTTACACAACTTTAACACAGGCTTTTACCTTTTATTAGAGTATTTTATGTTGTATTTCTGCTTTTGTTTAAGTAAAACATGAGTACTTCTAACCACCAGCTGTTAAATGATGCATGTGCTTTCTGCAGTATTGCCGTGTTATATCACTGCAGTTCTGTATGATTGGGGATGTCAGTGTTAAATTACTTTTAAACCTTAGGATCGATCTAGGTCATGTAGCCAGACCCTCTGAGTCCTGACACCTGATCTGTTGTACAAGCAAATAGATGCTCACCTCCCCCCATGTCATTACACACTCCATTAGCAATAGCATTATCAATATGTCCTGCCTGTTATTTACTGCAGCTAGTAATTAGTTACAATTATTCTTTGTGTTGGTCTCGCCTGGGAAGTGAAGTGTCATTGTGCGTAATAATAATACACAGTACAGTTAGGCTGAGTGATGAAGATGTCTTAGTGTCAATGAGAGCTTTCATTTTCATCTCCCGGTGAGATTATATACTGTATATTGTTTCTACAGGAATAAAGCAAGAATGTGGAAGTCTCAGTACCGTTGCTAATAATGTATGTCTCACTTGGTGGCACACTGATCAAAGATATGCTTGACCTGTGGTGAGTACATCAGTGTCAAGCTAGCTTAAAGATGCTATAACTAACAAATATATATTACACATCTGTCCGGCAGATTTTTGGCAGACTTGAGAATAAGTCTGCATTCACTAACAAATATGTCTAATTCAGTATGTCACATTTAAGTACATAGCAAATGGAGGCCGGTACTGTCAGAAAGCACACAAAATGTAAAAGCCACTCTACGGTCCATTTCTGAACATACTTCACAGTTTTAATGATAACAAAACAAACTTTTTCTTTTAAAGCAGTACCCCAGTACTTTCCTTGGGTTCAATCGTTCAGAAGTGGCCTGTAGAACTGAAATAAGTACATTTTGTACTCAAAGGAGCATTCTTTTGTTCTCGACCAGCACCAGAAGTAGGTCCATCTTCTATTTGTGTAAGCCTATTTGTGACAGGCCTGTTTTCTCCATTATAATTGAGAATTACTGTAACTCTATGCCAACTGTTAACCTGTTATTCCTGAAATAAGCAAATTTCCCCCACGGTGCTGTGGGCATAGAATGCAAAATTGAGGGCAGTATATGGATGAACTGAAACAGCGCATGTGCAAAGACTGAAAGGCCTCCCTGAAGACCGTTAAGGATGGTGGTTCTAATCATACAGTAGTAGTTTAATCATACAGTACTTGCATAGAAAACAAATGCATCTCACTGTGTTAAGTCAAGTGTAAAATGGAGCTTTCATGACTATCATCATTTATATCCGATTTAACATAAACGGCACATCAAAATGTATATTTTACACCAGGTGTGCCTAAAAGCTAGCCCAATAGATCACAACGCCTGTGCAGGTAGATCACATGACATGCCCCTAAATATATATTCTATCACTTAAGGTGACTTGATTGATTGACAGAAAAAAGGCCTGTCAGCTCAAACCCACAATTCAATAATAAAAAAAGAACTATTCGATTTACACCCTTCTATTATTATGCAACTTCAGCGCCTCTATTCCATTTCCCTTCTATTATAATGTTAGCCTGGCTAAAGCCAGACGTGAATCAGCCGTTGGCAAAAAAAAAGCTTGCCGGGATATTAGTCTGGCAGTGGCTTATTAGCCAGCTATTATAATGTAACATCAACGCCACTATTCCATGTTCACCCTTCCATTATTTGCAACATCAGCACCAATATTCCAATTTTCAGCAATGGGATAACTTTTTTTTTGGTGGGTAGATCTCGTATAGGCATTTTGAAAGTAGCTCTCAAGTCAAAAAAGTGTGGGCGCCCCTGTCTTACACTAGCCTTATTCTATAACATTTTCTATGCCTTTTCCGAGATTTATTCATGCATTCATCCTAGAATGAAGCATCCATCCATCCATCCATCTTCAACCGATTATCCATGGGCGGGTCGTGGGGGCAACAGCTCCACCAGAATGAATCTTCCACAGCTGAAATGGATTTGTGTAAGATATTGATACTCTGGGTTAAAGTTCTCAGTCGCCACAACTGAACAATCCTTTGAATTCTATAGAAGCTAGCCTGGCTTCCATGGAAGCATTTCATGCATTGAAAATAGGCAATCTACACACTCACAACATGTCGCAGTGTGACACGTAAGCTTGTAGATATCCCATTTTCCATTATTCGTTTTTGAAGATTAAAGATTTGAAGTGGTCTAGTGATAGAATACATATTCAATCTTCCAGAAAACCCAGACAACCGAGATATTTCATAAAAGCAAAGGTCAAAGCCTCAATCTGCAATTTCTTCAGCTGGCTTGATAATTTTGCATATTGGGCTAATTGTTTGCTTGCTTGTGCGCTGTCTCACAATTAAAGCACATTATGTCTTTGTCTCACAACATTTTTCAGTTTTTAGTTTTTAATCCATGCAATACTGTCTCATCTCATCAATCTGCAATGCTGTCTCACAGTATGTAGCAGAGCCACCAGTTGGTGGCAATGTTGCTTTGGGCAAAATGTAGTTACTGCTACTGTATGCTAGTGCTGCTTCACACTAGAAGCCTGAGCTCTCTTTTATCATGCCGAGGTATACAGTACAGTACAGACTGGCTCTTATACTATAACACTGTCTGGTTGGTCCTCCACCGGATGGAACTATTTATAGGATTCCTCAATTCCACATTAGCTTCCCCTTATTGGATCTGGGTCAATAAACTCTAATTAGTGTGTGTTATAGATCACACACAGCTGGCACGAGGATTAAAGGCACATTTGTCTGCTTTTTAATGATAAAGCTTGAGGATATGGATCGATGCCCCGAATTAAGAATGTGATTTGTTTTGTCCGTGCACAGAAATGCAGAACATAAACTCTAAGTATTTTTTTCCCATCATGTATATCTTTTCAGCATTTGAGATTCACACAGCCAGTGTTATGGTTAAGGCCTGACTTTCAGCGGAAAGAATGTTCAAACAAATAAGTTGGCACTAATTCATATGTTGTAGGAACATTGTTATGTTGCCATAAGCCTTCCTTTGCCTCTATGTACTGCAATAAAATACTCTTGGCACATGTGTTAGTAGTAGTACCCTCAAAACTAGAGGGTTTACTTTAAATGTACCTGACAGGACTGGATAATAGCCCAGGGTAATTTTGAAAATGACCGTCCCCAGAAGACCAGATTTACAAGATTCTGCTATTAGAGTTCGGGCTGCAATGCATATGTGAGCTCCATACAAACAGATTTGTTTTTTGCGCCTGATGCCATGGTGACATTGAGGCAACACAGACTCAATTATTTGAGTGTAGTTGCATTGGGAACTCCTTATATGGTTATGGCTGAGTCATAGTGACCGACTGAGTGTGACAACTTGGTCCGTCCATCTGCTGGCCCGTCCTCACATTAGCCAATTTTAACATTTATTTTATTCCTGTTTGAAATTTGACCTCTGAAATTGGTGCTTGCTTGCTTGGAGAATTTATGACGAGGTCCCAGCCCTCAAGTTCTTTCAACATATTTCCTGAAAGGCTTCATTGTCTTTTGCTTTGGTTGCCTGTATCAAATGAGTTGAATAAGTGACCGTAAAATCAAAGACCTGTACAAGGGCAACATGAAGAAAACAATAAAGTCTGCACACTGAAGTGGTGCTAATACTGTATTCTCCCACTGTTCATTGCAAGTTCGAAGATCGAAACATTGAACTAGAAATAAACAACATAGGCTATTAGCAGCGTGCAGATATTTTATTTTTTTACACCCTGGAAACTGTACCACTTAAGCCACTGAACATTTCTGAAAATATACTCTTTTGTCTTTTTGTCTATGCTTTTTTTTAAATGATTTATACTTTATTGACTTTCACATTTTCAAGAAAACAAGACAGACAATTTACTTGATTTACTTCCCCACTGCTATATAGCACAGTGGGGAGCCCTATGACTTTGCTCGTAGTCATAGGGGCACAAAAAAAATGGTGCTTCAGTGGTACTAGAACCGCTGAGGTGCTACATAGCACCACTGAAGAACCACTGAAGCACCGTTTTCTTTGGTGCTATATACTGTATACTATAGCACCAAAAATGGTTCCCCTGTGACTACGAGCAAAGAACCGATTTTGGAGCTATATAGCACCGTTTGTTTTTACAGTGTAGTTGAATTTCTGAAATGTAGCTTTAGAATGATATACCTGGTGTGTATTGAACCACTGTTGGTCAGTCAAAAGATCACAGTATTCTAGTAGTGAGTAATCATGTCGGGGGAGGGGGTAGATTGTGTCTACTGATGCTGGACTCCGCTTGGTATATCATCTAACCAGTGGATGGCCGAGGTCGTTTGGGTTGCTGATTGTCTCTCACAGCTTGGTGTAAATGTGCCGTATTGGTGGGCGTGAGGATCCATTTTGATGAATTGGGCTGTCTCCAGGCCACCTGCTGGTCGCTGCAAGGTCTTGTGGTCTGAGACTGCGTAGGTCCCATACCACACTGTGAAGCAAAAAAGTAGGCTGGCTACATCTATTCTGTTGTATTGTGGTAAATGGTGCATTTATATAGCGCCTTTATCCAAGGCGCTTTATACATAGGCCTACTGTAGATTGTGCATTACATTCACCCATTCACACACTGATGGCAGTGGAAATTAGGGGTTAAGTGTCTTGCGCAAGGGCACATCGATACCGACTCCCGGGTTCGAACCGGCAATCTTGCGGTTGCCATCCGGTCACTCTACCCCTGATCCACCGCCTCCCTTGTGCATTGTGCATTTGTAGAAGTCAGTGGCTGCCTGTCTTGTATGGCGAGTCAGCGCTTCTCGGACTCCTCTTAAAATGAAGGAAGGTGATGTCCGCTCTAATGAGAAATTATACGACAGGTCGTTTTGAGGAACTAAGCTGATTGGTTGAAACATTTCACATGCAGTTACTTAAATCACCCACACAGTAACACCTAATCAATACAAAGATTTCAGCAGTTTTTTTTCTCAGAGAGCAGCATACTTGGCTCTTGGGACTTTTGTGGTCGTAGTGACTACATCTGTCATTGAAAATGTATAATTTTTCAGCGGTTCTGTTAGTTTTAAGGGTAACTGTCGTATAATTGCAATATTACACTCTAGGGTGTGCTTTAACGTCATTTCAGCCACTTCTGCGATACCTTCTTACGGCACCGCAGGCGTGACTGAAATCACGTTAAAGCACACCCTCTCGTGTAATATTGCTTAATTGATGACTGATGAATTGATTTGGCTCTACTGAGGTTCATGGCAAAAGAAGAAAAAAAAAGACGACATACTAATGTAATCTCCAACCCCTGCTTTCCAGATGGCTTTTATGAACACTTTTTAATTTGCCAAATAAATAAACACATTTATTTATTTTTCTTTCTGTGCATAATTACTTATTTTCTAATTATCCTGCTTGCGTATTTGATCATTTCTACAAATTTCTTTCTTCATGAAGGGCAGCCTTTGCCCTCCATGTAAGGCCTGAGCTGGCAAGAGAAAAACAATCTCTCAAGGATCGTAGTGGAAGTAGGTTACCAGTCACCACTGCAGAGTTTTCAGAATTATTTCTCTTTTGAAGAAAGAAGTCCCTCTCCAGTCGTTCCCTGTGTCTGGTCTGAGCAGTTGTCATCATGCATTATTCTCCTCTATTCCCAGACCAGATGGCTATTGTCTTTTGCATCTCTAGTCCAGTACTTTTCGCAGGAAACGCATCATCATCACTTCATTAATTTCATATGTTCAAGTCTGCTGCAGATCATCAAACCAGAGCTCCTTTATATACAGTAACTCAAGACCACGCCTCCCCACAAAAACACACACGCACGCACGCACGCACACACACACACACACATGCACGCACACACGGTGTCCTAAGTGGATGTGGTCACTCCACTTCTCCATTGGAATGAAGAAACTCATGTCCGGTGGCCGCGTTCGGAAATGCGCTCTGAGAGTGCTGGAGCGCACCCCAGGTGCTCTTTGGTACCTCACAAATTCAGAACGGCCAGAGCCATCCTAGGTTCTGAGAGTATATATAAGTCTGAACACACCCCTGGTCTCCTAAAGCCACTTGACACAGATACCGGAAAGGTTTGGGAGTCTTGCATTCCCATCGTCTTTGATCATCAAACAACGTTATGGGTAAATAATGAACCACTGTGCGTACGCCACCTTATGGGAACCCGGCACGATAGCCATGCACAAAGCCTCAGCCTATTGTAACCCTTATCCTTAGCTGGGCAGTATTTAAAACACACATAATTAGCCACGGAGAGTGATGCCATGATTTATTAATGTGAGATCCCTTCTTTTAAGCAGTGAACTTAGGAAGAAGTGTTAATCTTTCCCTCTGGAGCTGGCTGAATTGCTCTTGGATTCAATTCATTTGGGTTTACATGCACTACTGATCAGAGCAAAGGTTTGACTTTGCACAGGCCAAGATGAGCCCATTGGGAGACGACCAGTGGGAACAAAAACCCTGACAGGGGCTCAAGGTATTATCGTGGCTGGAGAAGACACAAGTGGAGTGGGAGAGCATGCCTGACTGACTGCCTCAGTGCCACAGCCAGATTTATCTGGCACCGTTGGTTGTGTTTGATATCTGTGAGTTATTGTCAAAGCCTTAGTTCAGAGAAAATGACACAAAATGAAGAACTTGACTTTATTTCCCATCGAGATCAATCATCGAAACACACCATCTCATGCTCAGTGCAGTGCTCCATGTTCCAGCTTTGACCATACATGCTGAGAGGGCTACACACGTGTGTGTGCGTGCGTGCGTACGTCTGCACACTCATTGCACAGCTGTTTGATTCTTTACCCTTTTTCCAAAGATACTCTTCACTAGTTTGATGTTGGTTTGTTGTTGTGCGGTATTTCTGTATGCCACTGGTAGAAAAGTGTCCAATTTTCACAAGAGAATTGCAGTGCATAGACGGTCTGCATAAAAAATGCAGTACTCTCCATGGATACTGATGCAGAACAATGAAGCAAGTATAGCAAATGTGCAACCTTCTGTTGATGCTGTCAGATACTCAATGGGATTTGGTTATTTCTATACAAAGCAAACCCCTGTAAACTATAATAGATCTGTCCAAATGGCTGTAGTGTTTGAGCAGACTCACAATACGCGTTACAGATGCATGCCTCCCAAAGCCTCGAAATGAGCTCTCTCTCTGTTGATTCTGAAAGGTCGTGATCATTTTTTTCCCTGCTTGGTTTAGATGAAAAAGGCGCTTTGTCCCCCAACATGTGATTGCGATTGTGATTATGATTCTGCTGTGTGTTTGTCTGGCATAAGTGTAATTGAGATGTTGCCTAGTGTGTTCTGTTTGTACTCTTAATAAGAAAATCTCTTGATCTCCCTTCTCACATCCTTTCATGGAAACGTGTAGCCTGTGGACCTGATCTGAGAAGTTCTCTTCAAATTGCCTTGGCAGAAGGCTGCAGCTTAGTGACTGTAAACACATGGTCTCCAATCACAATCAGAAGAATCTACTTTATTGTCAGAGCAGAGTGGGCAAAATTCTTTGTTGTGCAAGCTATCAACAACATTGCATTTACAGCTAGAGTTAAAATAGTAAAGAGAAAACACTGAACTGAAGTCAAATAACAGGAAGGCACAGTCAAATCTAATATTCAAAGTCAAATATGTATACATACGCAATGTGCATGATTAAGAATTAGCATGGGTTGATTGCACTACAGAAGCCAGGAATGGTTCTCGTGTGGGTGGAAAGATATCCAACCTATAAAAAGCAGCATGTACAGCATACTGTTTCATGTGCATGATTAATGTGACAAGGTCAAAGAAATTAAAACCAGTAATAGGTACAGTATAAAATCACATGAAATAGAGCAGTTTAAGATGGGTAGGAATCTTTCTTTTCTTTTCTTTTTCCCCCTTTGGGGTGGGGGTTTAGTACTCATTGAAATCATTAGGGTTTTTGAATGATTTAAGTGATATATTACACACCACTGCCAAACAAAATAAAAGGTCCTCTTGGACACACTTCATGCAATTCTAGCTAGCTAATTGGCATGTTATTACTGAAACTGGAGTAAATACGATTCCCTGTAGAAAGAAAGATGTCTTTGACATTATTGCCGTTCCTTTTTTGTTGTTGTTATTGCTGTTGTTTCTTTGTCTTTTCTTCTGCTTGCATTTAAGTTTCCACTTTTGGGAACATAGCTTGTCTCTTCTGCTGGCAGGCCTAATTAGAGTTCATTGTTGATGTTGTTTTTCTTCTGAAAGGAAGGACACAAAGCGCTTAATGAGGAGTCCATGTCTCACAGCCACCAGCGGTACATTACGTGGCCACCTGCGTGTGGGAGTTTGATTTGTGTACTTAACAATGATCTGGTGATTCTAATGACCAAATGTTCACTGGTGTGATGTACATGAGACTCTGGGCGAAGAATCCTGAGGACTTCCTGATGCTTGCTGAGTACTGTTGTTTTAGACAGCAATTGTTGGTATAGTCATAGGCTTTTGAATAATTTTCATTTAGTCTTACTCACCTGGAATGTTTTAATGTTAGTCTATAGGCAACCTAGCTCTGGTCCATAGCTCTACTGCTTCTGTGATTCTGCCCAGCTGTAGAGCTATGTGACAATCAGCGTTATCGCGCACATCCCTGTGCGACCAGCCTCTGTTCTGCAGTGTAGTGGATATCTCACGATCGGTTTACATGCTCACAAATACAAACACCTCTTGTGTCATTAGAAAGCCTTCTTACCTTGGTGGAAGCACTCTGAGTCCCCCACTACACCGATAAAATGCATGTTAAATGCACACCTATTTTTGATGCATACAATGTGGCCCTCTGGAGTGAGTGTGGAAATATAGTGGCCGGTGGCCCTCTCCATCTAAAAAGTTGCCCACCACTGCCCAGACTTAAAACAGAGCAGAGACAATGAGAGGGCTTTATAACAAACAGAAAGCCAAATATTAGGGCATTTGAACACTGATGCCTGCCAGTCACAATGTGGGACAGGGTCTCAATATGTGGGACGCTTGAAAAGTATATGAAATGAGGGACTGTCCCACGCAAAGGGGGACATCTGGTCACCCTAGATACTCCAACTCTGAGCCACGTGAGGATAATGATATGTTTTCAGGGGTGGACTGGAAGCATCAAGGATACTATGAATTTAGTCTACGTCTATAGTATATTTCTCTCGTGGTACTTGTGCAAACAGGATAAAGGGACGATTAAGCAGTGGCCAATCACTATAGGTGTCCTTGAGAGAGATGGATCGCTATGATTTGCTCGAATTGTTTTATTGATTCCCATCTAGTAAGTTTCATTTTATGTTCAGAGCTTCAGTTGATGTGCATTGATGACCATGACCACAATGACTTTATTGATAGTGGAGACAGACAGGAAATGCACAGAGCTGTCGTATACAGTATGGTTTAGATGTTGTAACTATGTATTTTTGTTTGTGCTCATTCAATTTAGAACCACAACCCAATTATGCCTGTGCATTTATACATTTACGATTTACCACTACTGAGTCTGTGTCCCGATATAGTTGGCTAATGGCTATAATTTCAAGAGCTTCAATGCTATTATGTATTATTATACTAGTACTATACACAGGACCACAATGGAAACAAGCCACCAGGGCTTTTTTTTGTGCTATCCTGTCAACAATCTTTGTAAACCCTACCTCTGTACAATCTAACTGTTGATCATTTTCATTAGATAGATTGATTGATTGATTAATCAATCAATCAATAAATAAATATATTATGCTGCTAATAGTGTAGTTAGTACATCTAATTTATCTCATCGTGCTACTATGCTACTGGTTTACAAGTGAAATACTAGCAGCTTACAATGCTGTACCTGCTCTGGCTGTAGGAGTAGTTATATTGTAAGGATTTGGAGTCATGGATTCAAAAACAAATTTTGACATTCATTCACTGTTGTGTCCTCGGCAGAATTAGGGGGCGTGTATTCATTTCCATATTAATGTCTCATCTACTTTGCCTAGTCAGACTCAGAGGAATATTAATGTGTGTGTGGTGCTGGCAGGGACTTATGGAGGCACACATGCAGGAGCCGGTGATATAGCTGGGCACTGGCTCCTTGTTTCTTTCACCCCTGACAGAAGAACACCTGATGACTTGTCTGAGTCTCCTCCAATCTAGCTTATTATGATGGTAAAAGCAATTTAAATCATGACGTGTTGGACTAATCCCTTGCCATTGTGACTATATGCGAGTCAACGGGTGTGGACAGCTTTGTGACTGAGGCATAGCTCGTAGTAGTTTAATAGTTTTGTACAATAAAAGAAAATGACAAAAATAACAAATGGTACACAGGGAGTCAGAAAACCCAGTGGGCTTATTTGAAACCTCCACCCAAATAAGGTTACCACAGATATATAAAACACAAAATGGACATACAGAAACTAATACAACTACGTAAGAGGGATGGCGAACTAGTTAAATATTAACAAAATATAGAAGAACAATAATAATAATATCACTGTACAAACATAAACTATGTGTGCGTGTGTGCATCTCATCTGCGCCCGCTCTGCTGCATCATGACCGTGACCAGGGGCTGTGTGGTGTTGTTGAATCCAATGCCACGTGCGTGCCGGCATATATACGAAATTAAACGTTATTGAATTGCTTCCACGGAAAGCCACTTGGCTTCAGCCGCCGAGTGTCACAGTGTGTGACAGAACGCGCTGGATGGAAATCGAGAGTGGAGCGCCGCGAGGGAAGAAGAGGGTGTGCCTATTTCCCGGTGACAGCGTGTCATTTCCAGCAGCGGCAGAGTTTCATTAAAGCCCCATTTATACTTTGTTGTGTATGACGGCGCCGAGGGAACCGAAACAGCCGACCTATAACGCTCACAACGCTTCTAGATCTTAGCCTGGAAACCAGCCCAATCTGCCACAGGAAAACAAGATCCCTGGGTAGATTGGGTCTGGCACTCCTCAATTTGAATTATATTTCCCTCACCCCAGAGTTGTGGGTGACCCAATCAGAGCCCACTAATCAAAGCAAGACTTCTTTGCTGTGATGTTGGAACCTGTTTGTAACCTGCCCTTTGGAAACAAATCTTACACACCGAAGTTCCAGACTAATATCTACGCAGTGATATTACGCCCTATATAGATCTGTTGTTTCCAGCCTTGCGACGCGGACATGCGACGGCACATAAATTTGGCGTTACACGGCGTGTATGACCGGCGTCCGTCTGTGAGGCCGGGCGTACCTACACCTTCTAAGTGTTGAATGTGAAATTAAAACCCATTCGTCAACCGCCTTCATAAACATTTTATCCCCCCTTCCCCCGTGGGTGCCGACGTGATGTGTGGCGTGCTGCCGGTGTGGTCGGCGCGAGGCGAACGTGTGCTCGTAAACATGCCTCCCGTTTCGCCATGCTCCCGCGGCCCTATATGGACGGCCGGAAGGGGACGTCATAAATCTCTGACCGTCCGGCTGAAAGGCTGACCTTGGCTGTCACGACGTGAGTCACACATGGCTCTGCGTCTCTCCGTCACCCAGGTTGACCTCTCAACCTGCCCACTGTGCGTGCGTGCGTGTGTGAGAGACAGAGAGAGAGAGAGCGAAAGGGAGAGAAAATTGTCTCTGGCCTCCACCCTCTCACCAAGTATACTCATGAATGAAGATCAAATAATTCAGTCTGTGCCGGGAGAGAACTGACCAGCACCGATCTCCCCTTCCCCTTCTTCATCTCACCCTGCCAACTCCAAGGCTGAAAGTCCCATCTTAGAGTGAGGACTGTCCGTATCAATAATACATTTCCACATTAGTGCTCCCTCCCCAAACTGCCTGCAGCTCAAACTAATGGAGACCACTGACTGGCCGGCCTTTGGGGAGACCTTCACGGACCTAATGTACTGGTTAACCGTTTTATTCTGGAGTTTATTCCGGTTCTCAGACCGTGGGCCGGGTCGGGACCACTGGTGGGCCATGTGTGTGTATCGCAAACATTTTTTAATTATTAAAGGGCGACTGTGGCTCAGGAGGTAGAGCAGGCCGTCCAATGATCCGTGGGTCGGCGGTTCGAATCCTGGCTCCTCCTGTCTACATGTCGAAGTGTCCTTGGGCAAGACACTGAACCCCAAATTGCTCCCGATGTGCTGGTTGTGCCTTGCATGGTTTCCGCCGCCAAATGTGTATGAATGTGTGTGTGAATGGGTGAATGTAATGCACTGTAAGCGCCTTGGATAAAGGTGCTACTGTATATAAATGCACCAATTACCATTTAGCATTTACATTTCATGAATATAAAACATAGGATATACTACCTTAGTTCCAGTTAGTTGATCCAAGCCGTCATCCAGAAACACTTGGATACCGCTGTTCTAAAAAATAAAGCTCTACATTGTGTTGATTAAGCCGCTTACTAAAAAAAACAAAACAATGGGCAGAGGCATTACCATATACCACTGAGGCTTTAGCTACTGAGAAAAGCATTACAGTATATATGATGTACTGAATGTGTGTTTTTGTTTGTGTGTGCTGCTAATGGATTTATTTTAGCCTAATGATGCCCTTCTTGTCCATGGGCGGGATTTCATAGAAAATGAAGGCCATGCAGACTGGCACTGTGGCCGATGGGGGGGTGTAGGATTACAGATTGGCTCTGGGAATGCTTTAATGACCGAACTGATCCGGGGCCGACCCGGTGGGCTCACTGAAGAGGCTAGCGAGGACGCCTCGCCTCAGCCCGTCTGGAAACTCTTGAGCAACTGGGTCTCCATGGCAATGGAGGAGATTGGCCTTTTGTGAGTGTATGTTTATTTGCGTGCGTGCGTGCGTGCGTGCGTGCGTGCGTGCGTGCGTACGTGCGTGCGCATGGCTGTCTCTTGTCTATGTCTGCATTTTTTGTCTGAATGAAATGCAGACAGTTTGTAAATTAGTGTTGTTTTTGTTGTTTTTGTGTGTATCATATTGTACATGTA
>OOFJ01103914.1:0-15000 GCA_900323375.1 Benthosema glaciale
TTAGTTGTTTTTAGATTAAATCGGTATCAATTTGGCCGATGAATTAATCGGCCCGTCTTTGCAGATAAACAAGCCCAAAGTAACAGCTTGAATCTACAAGCTCACAATATTAAATATAAAGGTATTAAAGTTAAATCTGACTTGCCTAAGCCTGCAGTGCAGACACCCTGATATTTCTCAGAATGGACAAAATTATTATATATTTTTTCAATACAGAATGCCCTTAGGACAGCCGCGTATTCAGGATTAAATATTTGACTGGGCAAGAAAATCCCCCCGCCCCTCCGCCCCATAGAGGACAACAACACCAAATCATCTGAGAACTAGTTGAGCAGGTTTAGCGTTGCGCGCAGCGCGACCCTCAAATCACCCATTCGAATGCAAATTATGTTTTTCATTCAGCCGTTGTATATCCTCGTCTATCAGGTATATGTCTCTGAAAACAATAGTGCTTTAATACTGTGCTTCTTCTGATCGTGCTGAGGGATGGGGGGCGACACATTTTGACTGCCCAAAATGTAATTCCTTTATTCCTGGACTCTGGAAACGTTGTTTTCTTATTTTATTTACCTGGGCGGCCGCCCTGCTCGCCCATTAGTGAATACGCGCCTGCCTTAGGACATCGGTAATAACGGTTATCGGCCATAACATCGATCAATTATATCGGATATTGGCCAAAATTTCTCATCGGCACATCCCTTATGTATGTATGTATGTATGTATGTATAAGAGCCACTGAGACTAGTGAACATAACGCTGATAACTTAATGACTCCACTCCAGCCCTGTCCCAGGCATCTAGTCACCAATTCTATGCTATTCTTTCTCTAGGAACAATCAGAACATGTCAGAAGTTTCTGATCCGATACAACACCCAGCAGCTCCACAGAATGCTGCCTCAATGTAAAAGTGAAGGTAGATTGTTCTGTAATTTTATTCATAAATACTGCAATTTCCTAATTACTTACATGGATCTAGCAGTTCAATTATTTACTTTTTGTCTAGCTGTCTAGCTTGGGATTTCTTTCCTATAATATATGGTACATGAGACGTATTGTATGAGTGAGTATGACAATCCCGTGAATCACTTTAATTCCTCCCCTTTCTCCATTTGCAGAAGAAAGACAAGAGATTCGCCAAGCAATACTAAGCACTACGAACTTGAGCTATAAAAAATCAGAAGAAGCTTCTGATGAAGTGGAAAGTGATGAATGAGAAGAATGACCATCATGTCTACAGGAAATGCATCCTGGCTGTTTCCAGTTCTGCCACTTTTTCTTTTCAAACTCAAAGGAACTTACAGTGTAACTGCCAAGCTGAATTCTATGGTTACTGGGAATCAATTGGGCCTTGCTTGCAGTACTTCTTATTTGTATATAATTGTACAGCATGCTGGGCTGTCTTTATTTATTTTGTTCTATATTAAACCCTTAGTTTTGATGAAGTAACGGTGACCTTATTTAGCTGTACACAGACAGTGTGCAGATGATGTAGATACCTGCTGGGTGATGGAATATAGTTTTTCAATCAGGAACAAAACAAAAAATGTATTTATTTTTACAATGGCCACTGCCAGATTTTGTTTGTTTTGACTATATGAGTCCGGTACTTTAAAAATTAAACCAGAGATTCTAAGCTGATATAATAGTCTATAATAGTCTTTTCATAGACTTGAAGAAAGTACATTATTATTAACCAGAAGGAAGGGTACTAGAAAGACTAGTACATCATGGAGCATCTGCTGTGTTCCTTGACCTCCCCACTTCTGATGGACATGCACTAACAGCCAGCCTGGGAGCCCGCTGTGCCTTTGTGACTTCAGAAGCAGATGTGGCATCAGCTGTTGCTCTGGCCAGGGAGAAGTTTGGAAAGCTGGACTTGGCAGTTAACTGTGCCGGCATCGCTGTGGCTGTCAAGACATACAACTTTAAGAAGGACATCCCTCGTACTCTGGAGGACTTTCAACGTGTCATCACTGTGAACATTGGAGGGACCTTTAATGTGATTAGCCTAGCAGTTAAGCTGTTCTAAACCTGTGGGGCAAGGGGGCCACATGATTTGACAGTGGATGACAGTAAATTTAAGGACTTTTATTTTATTTTATTCAATATTTTATCTGGATTTTCATCGGCTCAAATTGTTTTAATAAAAGTCAAACGTAATGTAATGCCTCAACTACTAGTTCCAAGTGGCTGACAGGGTGTTCACATGATTAATTTAGAACTACTGACTCCAAATGGGGAGGTGGGCCGTGGAAGTGAGTTGGGTGTTTTGAACTGGGTGTGTGACTCCAGTACCAGCCATAGTGATATCTTAGCCCAAGATTTGTACTCTGGTAGAGGTATTTTTCGATTCTGACTTGGGCTAGTGATATCTATGGTTCCAGTACGGTGAAAGACAAAGTGACAGATAACAAACATGTTCGAGTGAGAAACGGATATCTTTTACCTCTGACTTGTAGAAAGCTCCAGGCACACGTAGCGTGCACGTTCTGTAAAACTACATTTCCCATAAATACCCAAGTGGGCGTTTTTGCCAAACACGGAGTGGGTAGAAGATCCATCCGGGTCCCTCAAGTTCTTGTCTGGCGACCCGTCGCCATTAGTGCAAGTTCGAAAACAGCGAACATATATTTTTGGTTAAAATCTTAACACTTTACGCGTTTTCCAGCATTTGGAAAACGTGCGGCGCCTTTTCAAGGCCCTTTGTCTTTTCTGCATCTAGAAAAAGCGAACATCTTTTGGGGTCTAGGCCCCTCGTAGTGAGCGACTACGTTCGTTCTCTCTTTCTTCAACCTGCATACATTGAGACATCGATATTGTGTCTCTTTTTTTCTCGGTTTGTTTTGGTGTCAAGATGTCGCCGTAATGGGGTCTCCGTGTTTGACAGAAATGAACCAGGGCCTTGGCCGCCTGACCCACGCTCACCGCAGTCCGCTTTCACCCCCCGTTTTTATTCCGTTTGATGCCAGGGAGCTCGGAGGCTCTCTCGCTGGAGCTTGGCCTCAAAATATCTCACTGCAACAAGGAGACAAATATGGAGAAGAATCCCAACTATACCAACAACAGCAGCAAGGTTCCACCCCGTTCGAGTTCTACTGGCCCGGTACCTGGCGATTCTAAACCCAAAACAGGTGAAAACTCATGAATAGTAAACATTATGTACCCTTTCTAGGCACGATGGAGGCCGCTTTGGGCCTAGTAGCAATAGCATGGCGTTTAGTCCATCACGGATTACGGATGACACCTAGTGGTAGACCATGGTGTTTACACAATATGGATGACGTTCCTGTCGAAGTGTTTGACCCCATAGCAAAGCTTTTGTACCAAGTTACAAGATGATACTTTTACTAGAAGGGCTTTTTGAAATGTCTTTCTTTTTTCCTTTTCCCATTGTTTCATCGTTGTTACGACTCACGTCATTAAATAAGTGTAGGCCTACTGGGCCAACTCATATGCCCCTATACAGGCCTATATCAGTGCCTCCCAAATCTTTCATGTCAACGACCCTCAAATTGATAGTAATTAGCCCACGGTCGCACACTTGAAGGTTTTTTTGCGGCTCTAGCAGTGATTTTCAACCATTTTCACTTCATTTCAAGGTCCGTGACCTGAATTAGGCTTCCGTCCCCTTATTTAATCGGTTTTCTATCTCTGGGACCCCAATGTATATTGTAAAATCAACGTTTACTTAACCCCGAGTGTACAAACTGGTTCATTTGGTTCCATCTGAAACTCCCTCAAGGACCCCTAGGGGTCCCCGGACCCCACTTTGAGAACCACTGCCCTATATCAGCTGGCTGCACGTGTGCTTATAAATATGCCAAGCAGCCACACCCCTCCGTTTGAGTTCCAAGTCAAAAATGTTTTCCTCCCTCAGAATAGCATAATTTGTGCATTTTTGTAAAGTAAATTGATTTGACCCCTAACTTAATATTCATTCAAGGTGTTAACAAACTTATCTCATCTTTTCAGATGGTAAGAGTAATGGAGGCTCCAAGCGCTACGGTCGCAAGCGGGAGCCTTCGTTCCCTAAAAGTGACAGTTTCACAGGCCCTCATCGCACCAATTCACAGAAAAACAAGAATTTTGACAAGAGACCCCCCCAGAGAGGCGGAGGACGGCAATATGGGGTTACAGGCGGAGGACGACGCGAGGAGGTTAGCATCAAAAATAGAATATGAAATCCAATTCATGGCAGAAACTGAAGGACTATGCACTCTTGAGTTTGGAAATGAATTCCTGACCCATTCACACAAAGGTCTATTGAACAATTCTTGTTACCCATTAAAAAGTGAAAATATTAGTGCCAGATTAATAAAGGGGCTGTATTTGAAAGTGAAAACAGAATTAACCTTTGTGGATTGTTTCACTGTACACCCCACCTGCAACAACATATTTTCATGTTTTCCACCCTTCTCCTCGCCTTCTCCTAACAGATTGATATCCCTGTCTGTCTTTGCAGGTAGCAGAGACGCGCCGGGCTGAGTTTAGCCCGGCTCAATTGGCTGGACCCAAAAAGATAAGTTTGAACCACCTGCTCAACTTCACCTTTGAACCCAGAGGGGCCAATGGTGGCATCGGAGATGGAGGAGGCCAGTCCGGCTGGGGCCGCCGGAATAAGTGGGGCCACACGCACAAGCCCTTCAACAAGGAGCTTTTTCTGCAGGCCAAGTGAGTGGATTCTCAACTTATCTGATTTGAACTAAATTTGTACTTGTCGCATAATAGTGTTCTGTTGCTTAAAAAGAACAGATATGCTAGCTAACGTCATGACATTGTTGTGCGATAGTGATAGAGTATAAATTAGGCATTCTACAGATAGGACAGTGAAGAGTGAGAGGAGGTATGAAATGCTATCCCAGGACATTAAAGTTGTGCAGCGTGAAATACAGTACTGTATTGTATTAATTTACCGTACTTGTTGGTTATTCTTAAGCTATCGGCTAGCAATCTGGTTGCTTACTCAGTTGTGTGACAGAATATATTAAGTTCATAATTGTATTTGTCATGGATAGAACTAAATTCTGTTTCATTTTAGTTGCCAGTTTGTGGTGACTGATGACCAGGACTATACAGCTCACTTCACTGACCCAGACACACTGGTTAACTGGGACTGTGTACAGCAAGTGGTGAGTGTCTTCTGTGTATTTTTCTGTGTTGTATTTTAATTTCCTTTACCAAATCTTCTCTGATATTACGTCCTAATTCTTTATTTGTTTCAGCTTTAATTATAAAAAGTTTAGTTGTACACAGTACAAGTTAATTCAAAATACAGAGGGGGAAAAAAGTTATTCTAGATGAAGTTGAGAACAAAACCATAATGTCACTACACTCAGTCATATTGAATGAAATTAAGCCATGAATGGATTCTTTTTCATTTTCAGCGCATCTACAGCCATGAGGTTCCCTCATGCCCCATCTGCCTGTACCCTCCAGTGGCAGCCCACATCACACGATGTGGACACATCTTCTGCTGGCCATGCATGCTACATTATCTGTCACTCAGTGACAAGAATTGGGCTAAGTGTCCCATCTGCTACGAGGCTGTGCATTCTGCTGACCTCAAAAGGTAACATACCAATGTGTGCTACAGATGCAACTTTGAAGCACAGTTACTTTTTAACTGTTCTTTCGAAAGGCTTTTCTATGGCATTTGAACGATTGTCTTAGTAATAATGTATCTCCTGTTGCAGTGTGGTTGCAATGGAGACCAGGCAGTATGCGGTTGGTGATCTCATCACCATGCGTCTGATGCGCAGAGAAAAGGGAGCTCTTGTGGCCATGCCTAGTGCTCAGTGGGTGAAAGTAGAAGAACCAGTTCGCTTTGGAGGTATGAAAACAATATCCATATATGAAAGGATTTTTAAAATACTGTGTTGGTCGGGCCAAACAACGAATGCCAATGGAACAATCTTAAATGGATAATTGATGTGATATTCCTCTTTTCAAATGTGTCTTTTAGACATGAGTCTCAGCCAGTACTCCAAGCTGCTGCTGGCCTCTCCAGACCAGGTGCTAAATCTGATGGCAGAAGAGAAGGCCACCTTGCAAGTCCAACTCAGTCAGGAAGTGGATGCTGAATCCTGTTTCATCCAGAGTGCCCTATGCGACTTGCAGGTACACACTTCTAATACAGTACAATTTATACAGTATGTGTTAATTCAGAATATCAATGAGGCTGCTTTCTAAGTTAGTGCCAGTTGCCTGTATATTGATGTCATTGTACTTTGATGTCACATGCTACCCCATTAATTAAGTACCGCAGTGGAAGTATTTTGTTATTGCATCACACTTGATATTTTGTAGTGTCTGGTTGGGAGTAGCATACAATATATATCGTTAATGTCGGACAGAAACATTGTTGTCTCCGTAATTTTACTTTTTATGTTTTCTTTTTATAAATGTATTCAATGCATCATTGTATAAGGTGCCAAAGTAGAGAAAATAGCCTATTTACAAGCTTGCATCACATTTTAAAGTTTTGAACTTGTACATCTTGGTTTTATACAGTAAACATTAAACGGTAAATAAAAGTTACACAGAATGTAATAAGACATTAGTATTAGGGCCATAATCTGACTGTATTAAAGGTTCCAAGGTTATCTGTTTGCGTCTTAGGAGAGAGAGGAAGCTGTGTTGAAGCAACAGAAGACGCGTGAGAAGAAAAAGGTTGTGGACCACAACCTGTCCTCACGCTCTCTGGAAGAACCTGCCTTCCCTGTCGAGGAAGTGGTGACCATAACCAGCAGTAGTACCAAGGTCAGTTTAGTTTAGTAGGAAACATCAGCCATGAACAATTTTCCTCAAAAGATTGTAGGCGCTTGGCATGGATGCCCCTTTCAAACATTGGTAATATAGCTTATGTAAATCGCTCTGGATTAAGAGCGTCTGCTAAATGCCTAAATTGTAAATAGATTTAGGTAAACTTCTAATTAGAATTCTGGCTGTGGCTGACAAGCATATAACTTCTTGAATAAATTACATTTAAGCAGTTACTGAGTTTAGCTGTCATTTGCCACTAAAATTAGCTGTTGAGGTGTGTCCTCTGAGATTAGCTTTATTGCTTGAACATGGTCCCTTATCTTGTGGAGCATGTAAATTGTCCTTTTGTAATCCAAGAAAGGACAACAGGTAAAGTTGTATTCCCCTTAAGCCTGCAACAACTAACTGGTCTGGGGCGGAAAACGTTGATGGTGTGTTTGCAAATGACCGTATACAGTAGGCAGGCTCTATGCCGTATCAGAGCACTGAGCAGTAAATAAAAACGCAGACCCATTGAGCTACAAGTATATCATGTAGAAATCTGTATCCACTTTTCTTCTCAAGAAGAAAAGCTACTGTAGATGGCTGTACTCTGTACTATGCGCTCTTGCATTTTGGTATTCATAGTTTTAATCACTACTGTTCTCTCTCCACTAGCCTGTATTGCAATACTCCTCTGCCTTTGATGATGAGGTGGATGAGTTCCCAGAGGAGTCCACCTGTGAAGAACCAGAGGAGGCCACCTGTGAGGAGTCGGAGGAGGCCACCTGTGAGGAGTCGGAGGAGGCCACTTGTGAGGTGCCAGAGGAGGCCACTTGTGAGGAGCCAGAATGCCCAAATGGAATCCTGGAGAGTGTGCTGGAAGAACCTGCTGAGTCTACAGAGACCCAGCCTATTAAGGAGAACCCTTCTGGTCAGGCAGAAGCAGCCCGGCCACCAGGCAATGTGGCGCATCATGGACCCTACTATTACTTCTACCAAGGTAGAGTCCGCATTCTGTTTAGCTGTAGGGTTATCTGCAGTCATGAACACCTGGGAGATTTCATAACCATTCCAAATTTGCTTGGAACTCCTGTTTGGCAATGTTCAGAGATCTTTTGTGTGTTTTTTACCCCCTTTTACTCAATTTAGTCGTTATGCCATTGCCACTTGATTCCTCCCCACACACATTAGCGACTTTAAGCAGCCGCTGTTTTCAGGACGGCTCCGTGAGGCAGGACTACGCCGTCTATGACGCAATCGCCCTAGCTGTCAAAGTCGTTAAGCAAGCAGCCGACGGCGACGGGTTCCACCTTGTCTTGCCGTAACAGACGTAGTTAGACACGACGTGAACGTGCATCATCTGCCGTAGTAGGAAGGGCTGCTACGGCAAGCAGGTTTATATATCGAGCACAGATCCATGTCCGGTCCCCGTAGCAGACTGGCATAGCCGTGGCTGCTTAAAGTCGCTATTGTGTTCACACTGCTGTTGTATCCTACTGACTCGCCTGCCAGTGAGGAGCCCCCAGGACTCACTGCTGACAGGTGCCGCCCAAAGTACCTGCAGTGACAAATACCTGCCTGGCTGCTTTTCTCCCCAAAAATGGACCAATTATGTTCGTATAGATGCTCGACAAAGCCGGTTCCCCCACAGTGGATTTGAACCGACAACCTCCTTGTGGTGGGCAGGCACTTTACCACTGCGTCACCAGAATGCTAAAGCTTAATACGTTTAAAGGGAATCATTTACAAACACGTGACGTAACAGCCAACATAAGACTGGGTACTTTAAAATTCCGCTCCTTAGTTGGCAATAGTTAAAATATAATTGTAACATCACATCCAATGAAATTGCATGTCACAAAGTAGCCTGTTTCCCATATTGGGAAATGGTTTAGTCTTGAATTAAAATATATACTTTATTTCAGCTGAGGACTGCCAGGAAATGTTCTTGCATCCTGTGAATTTACGCTGCCTGTTGCGTGAATATGGCAGTCTGGAGGTCTGCCCAGACACCATCACTGCCACGTTGGTGGAGATAGTGGGACATACGATCACTGAGGTAGGATCATGAAGAAGAGGATGTTTACAGTCGTCATACAGTATTAGTTAATTATAGCTGACAGTGTAGTTTTTCCACTTTAAAGCACTTGATAACTTTTAGAAAAATGATACACAATATTATATCTTGTTTAGTATTTGGTAGAGGTTTGGGTTGTGTAGTTACCTTATCATCAGTTGATATAACTCCAAAGTGGAATTTTGCTTTCATTTCTCTGACTGATTTGCCTTTAATGCTGTCCTACAGGACGTCCGCCGTAGGCACCGCTATCTGGCTCACCTGCCACTCACTTGTGAGTACAGCATTTGTGAGCTAGAACTGCAGCCACCCATCGTGTCCAAAGAAACCCTGGACACATTTGCAGGTCCGTATCCTTACATTAGAGATATGAATTTTATTTGTGTGTGTGTGTGCCTTTGACTGGTGTCTAGTGTGTTTGATTTGCGTTCTAGTATTAATGAGCTGGTGAGAATTCTGAATTTGCAGACGTTTGCTTTCTAAAAATGACAACCTTTTTTAGATGATCTCGAGAAAAGAAAGCGCCTCAGGCAGAAGAAAGCAAGGGATGAAAAGCGTAGGGAGAAGCGCATTGAGATCGAGGAGAACAAGAAACAAGGGAAATGTAAGTGTCCAAAGATGTATTGATGCAAAACAGGAAGATGTCTACTAATCAGTCACTTGACATGGACAGTGTGTGAGACATCTGTAAGGTTTTTGTCCTCCTTTTCCCTCCTCAGATCCAGAGGTCCATCTCGGCCTGGAAAATCTTCAGCAGTTCCCAGCGTTCGGGTCACCACCTGACAGCAGCGCAATCCCGGTCTACCCTGATTTTCAGTTGGCACCTCCATCACCACTTAGCAGCAGCCCTGTGACTGGTGAGAGCTGCTCTTCCTGCTGTTAATTGTGTTCTTTTTCAGTTTTTCACCCCCCCCCCCCTTTTTTTTTAATTAATTTTTTTTTTTTTTGTTCTTTTAGTTTTTAGCAGCTGCACCATGTACAGTAAATTGTTATGCCTTCTCTGCTGTTTCAGAAGGGATGTTCCCTTGTCTGAATGGACAAAGCCCTTCACCTATTGTGGGCAGTGTAGAGGACGACTCTAACTGCATGTCCTTTGCACAGGTATGTTCTTTTGTAAAAACGTTTCGGCCTCTATGGCCTTTGTCAGTATACCTGACGAAGGCCACAGAGGCCGAAACGTTTTTACAAAAGAAAACGTTGAAAACGGCTGTATACGTTGTATATTATTTGTCCCCTCTGGTAAATAAAGTTGATGAGAGCTTTTAAGACGGTGTGCAGACTTTCTTCTTCTTTTCTACAGTTTATTTTTTGGTCGAGCACCCGTTGAATTATTTGGATGTGCGTGCACCTTCTGAACACTTTTGTAAAAATGTATCACTTTTTTAGAGCTGCATCTATCGATTATTGTCTGAAAATCTTGAAAGGTTACATTTCATATTGCACACTAAGCACTCCAGTAACTTTAACCAGCAGAAAAAATATACTATATATTGATTTTATTAAAATCTATCATTTTTCATAATAGTCAATTGTTGGAGCCCTGCCCTTTTGCTATATCTTCAGTGTTCTGGTAGACTTGGGCAACAGATTCAATACGGTTATTGACACTTTGTATGTGTGGCATGACTCCAATGTGACTGTCTTGTTTTATACCGTAGATGCTAAGAGATGGTAAAGCCAGAGGAGAGGCTGGACCCAGGATCACTCCAAAGCAAGGTATAGCACGTTTATAAACATAGTACTGACAGACAAGATTTGAGGCCTCACCATTCACTTGTTGGTTTCACGGTCTTGCAGACAAGCTACTGGCTCCTCCAACGGTGGACAGTGATGGGGAGAGTGATGGGTCAGATCGTGTCCCAGTACCTAGCTTCCAGAACTCTTTCAGCCAGGCCTTTGAGGCAGCACTTCTGCAACTGGACAATGGCGCAACTGCTCCTCCAGAACCTGTGGTTGACCCTGGTGAGTTTTTAAAATGTAATGAGTTTATCTGTTTTGAATTGGTTTGAATTTTGTGTGTGTGTGAGAGAGAGCTGGTGCTGTACTTATCCTTGCTGTCTTTCTTCAGAAGAGAAAGGAGGGAAGAAAAAGAAGAAAAAGAAGAAGCTTCTGTTCAGCACATCCATGGTCCACACAAAGTAGACGGCACTGAAGTTCATGATCATCAACCTTATTCATCCCCTATCTCAAGTTGATTTTCTCTTGTCCCATCCAGACCATTGTATTGGAATTATAAGCTATTGAAATAGGGTTTTGTGCATAGCCAAAGTTCATACTGCCTCGTTCACTGTTTTTTTTTTACATTCATAAACAGGATGAAGGTTTTAAAGTTTCCCCTGTTGTACCACAGTTAACCTTGTGGAAGAAACTGTATGTATAAAACAAGACAATAACGAATGTGGTCACATACTGCCAGTCAGAGTGGTGTAAGGAGAGTGGCAACACGCTTTGATCTCGCCACCGGAGCAGGTGCCTATGGGCTACAGTTCCAAACATTGGAACTGTCCCATTGAGATGGAATGAGCACTTCCGCTTTCCAGGCGTTCTATTGGAGTCAACGGGAGTGTCACTACTCTCCTACATTGCTCTTCTGCCAGTTAAGACCGTTTATATGATCTGGATATAAATTTGTTTCAGTTGGCTTCCAGGTCTTACAATGTAGCTTGGGCTTAAAGTTGACCCAGAATGTTGCCTATAGGAATAATATGGAAAAGTTTATGGGGTGCTCTACGTATATTTGAGTAGCAGTCAGCCAGCTGCAGGTACGTCACATACTCTGAATATCCTCTAAATTTAGATACTCTTGCCCAAGGCTCAAACATTGTCAGCATGGATAAGTTGTCTTTGGACATAAGGGGGAAAAGAAAAGTATTTATTCCTTGTTGTTGAATAAACAGTGGTTAGCAAATCATAGCTCTTAAAATAATGCAAAGCTTATTTAGGGGATTATTTCTTTAAGAAGGATGGCCTATTTTGTAATGACAGAAATACATAATCTCATACCAGTGTAAGAAAGGAAACAGTGTTGAATAATCATTTAGGTCTATTGTTTCAGGAGAACTCAAGTATTTTCTGCCAGGTTATTCACTAAACCAACATGAATATGCACTTTCTTCTGCTTTATTTCTCTTGTGTTCAGTGCAGAAAGTTTACTAATTTGAAACTTCACCCCAAGTTTAAATTGTTCCAAATGTGAGGCTAGAACCGCTGACATAAGGACTGCTTGCTAACGTGTGGTAAAGAATCAGTTTTGTTTGAGGGTTATTTGATTCACATTTAATCTTGAGCAATGTTATAGGCTTGTGAATAGCCTTTTCCAAAAGTTTTGGAATTAATAAAGTGAATAAAGAAATCTGCACGATCTGTTTATTTGTATAGGTGGTACTAAAGATGTTTACACAGGAAATAATTTATTTATTACAGTGGTACCCAAACTTTTTTTCAGGGTACCCATGGGAAAAGCCAGGCTACCCTTTAAAAGGTATTCGTAGCAAAATGGTTATATAGATATGGAAGATATTCTGATACTTCTGCTACTACTTGACACTGGGCCAATCAATGTTTATATTCTTTTTAATATGCAAAAGAATATGTTGGTGAAAATTTGAAATCAACCCAGTCTTTGGGAAACAATGCATTATTGACCATGTTAGCCTAACATGCACGTATTATGTGTCTCCACATGGGGGCAAACTGAGACAATCCAATGCACTCTGGTTCAAAAACCATTAAGTTAAATTCCTTTTTGAATGATCCATTCATATTAGATTATCAAAATATTGTATAAGGTTTTAACCAGTCTTCCTTAATTTGGTTTTTTATTGTATTTTACTATTTATATTTGCATAAACCAATCAACTTGCAATTGATTGGTTTCTTTTTTATATATATATATACCCGAGAACATACATACCTGTCAAACTACTCCGTAGTCTACAGTAAGAGACCCATAGGTACAACACCAGATGGTGTTGACCTAGTTACCCCTAGGTTCGGCTCAAATATGGAGAAAATGTCATTCTACTACTCCACACCCTTTTTCTGCATATTATTGCTTTTTAGTGTTGCTGATGGGTTGCTTAATCTAATGTATGTCATGATGAATTATTCAGTACAAAGGACCACCATGGAAACAAGCCCCCGGGGATTTTTGTGTTACTTTTAGCATAGCTTTTGTAACTGTACTGCCATACTATTTCCCAAACTTTCAAATCAAGTGTGGTATTCAACAATCAATCACGTTAGCCCGTTTCCCTCATCAGTGGCACAGTGGCAGCGCAGCAGGATAGTCTAGCCAACCCTGCCAACGACTGCAACCCACTGGCTGCAACCTGACCAGTCTGTCCACTCGACTACTCGGCTTCACACGCTCGTCAAGCCGTACTTGTGAACATTAGACTTCCGGTTGGTGTACTTCAAGATAAGAGTAACATTAAACTCATGTTCGTTTTTAAGTTAACTAATGTAGGGGGAAATCCCACAGGGTGTATGAATGGGGAATGTAAACAAAACTGAAAACAGCAAAGAAAAAATAAACAGAAAAGGGTGTCAGTTAATACTTTTTCAATCTTAACAGGACAGGAACACTAGTTAATGTCATTCATTTCATTTAAATACTTTCCAATGGTTAAATATTTCTTTAACCAACATACTGACGTAAACGGTGTTCAGTAGCATTGATTTATGACAAAAGAAAAATAAATAAATAAACTAAAAAATGGAGTTAGGTAGGTGGTTTTCTGGTTTATTCTAGGTTCTATCTTGTTTTGAAGTCAGGCAACTTGAGGAAGTCTCATGCTTATGTTGGCACGACTTGACGCGCGTGTTATGTTAACTTTTTTTTTTAACATGAGGGGACGTTTACTGCAACCTGAGACACACACAGTGGGATAGATACTCAGTTGGCTCTGGGCTAACCAAACTAGCTATTAGCCAGTGTATTCTGGCCACACTGCAGGGTCACAACAACAACTTTAGCGCACAGAAATACCGTCTCTTTAGGAGCTACTCCGTCGGGGGGGAAAAAGACAAAAACTGGCTCTGTCATTTGGTAAGTTGTCTCTGAATTAACAAGCGCAGAAGAAGGCTGGACTTGGACTGGTCGATGTTGGTTCCATTTTGCGTATTATTCAGCCTCAGCGTCTTGGCTCGAAGGCTGACGCTAGCTGTAGCCCGCAACAGACAGACTGGTGCTTTCATGGGTTTCTCCCAGGGCTTTGGGAATATAAACCGGTTAATTGGATAGCTCTAGCCTTTTATAGTTACTGTTGTTGACGTGCCCAACTTGTGCGTGTTTATGAATATCAAAACTTAAGTATTCCTTGGACAGGCTAACTTAAACGTCCTCCTAGCGATGCGAGGACAGGAGTAAACACTTGTTGAAAAGTTGTGCGTTCACAATCTTATCAGACTGTTTCAAAACCTTATTTCTATTGGTATCTCTTCAGTCAGCAAAGTGGGAAATAAACTAATTTTGCCCGCTCCTTTGCATTCAGTACAAGTTAATTTACTGTGTCAAGGATTAGTCCGAACCGTTTTAGGACTCTTGAATGCAGAAGTGCTGTATACGTACAGTACATTATTGGATTTACGAGGAATTGCGGCCAATAGCAGTTACTGACAGGTTTATCTTGATTTACTGTACAGTCAGCCACCATCAAGTTCAAGCCTGAGGTGTTCTGTTGGAGATTATTTGTTTGAACTTTGAAGTAATTATTTGGCTACAGCTTCACAAGTGTTGGAGAAACTACCTATTTTCAACATCCTTTTATATTATATTATGGTTATTGCATCCACTGTTCTGTTGAGAGAGGCTGTTGCCCTTTGATGTTGTTGGGAAGTTTCCTCTGCAAAACTGGCTTAACAAGGTCATTGACTTGACATCCCTTTGATACAAACACTGAAAGCACAGGAAACAAGCTTCATTGTATACAGTTTTCAGCTGTAGGCCTTTTTGGTTTTATCCATTTGTTTTATATTTAGTTTTCTGTTTTGTAAAGCAAATTAGAGTAGAAAGGCACTAGGTAGGTAGGTAGGTATATCCTAAGATTATTTTAGACTCTCGTAGACCTATTTATCGATTATGATATCATCACTCTACAAGATCACTCATCAGTCAGAATCGATAAATACGTCTACGAGAGTCTAAATCTTAGGCTAGTATGTAGGTATGTATGTA
>OOFJ01103914.1:17500-25116 GCA_900323375.1 Benthosema glaciale
GACACACACACACACACACACACACACACACACACACACACACACACACACACACAAATGAGACGCTTTTTACGACATTACACCAAACATCAGCAAGGACAAAGTGAACCTGTTGGATAACACACACACACTGTTGTTAACTCAAACTATTTAGATAATCCAACATGTGGGTTTATTATTTATCATCACACTTTATTTTTTATTTTATTACACTAAAGATCTACTGTATCTCCTCCTCTGTAGGTGCTATTGAAGAGCATGGCTGCTCAGGTGGAGGTGCAGACTGGGGAGGTGGTGGGAAGAACAGGTGTGGGAGGGCGCCTGCACCTCAGTCCGTTGACTGACTCCAGCAACAAGAGCCTCACCGAGGGCAATTCCAGCATCCATGGATCCCTCATCTTCACTCCTGAGCCCAGTAAATCTGCCCCTAGCCCCAAGCCACGGCTCACTCCCAAGCCTTTTTCCGTGGAGAAAAACCCCACCATTCGACCTATACTCGCCCCTAAGCCTCATCCCAAGCCGCGGCCAGAGTCCACTCGACCCCTGAGTTACAAACCTGACCCTCCGAGCACTCCAAAACCTCAGCAACCAAATGTAGGCATCACCAGTAAACCCAGGCCAGTGTTGACCAACCCCAACCGTCCTGCTCCTACCTCCTTTAAACCTTCCCCTAAACTGAACACTGGGCAAACGACCAAACCTGTGGCACAGCCGTTTAAACCCGCACCCCCTCTCCCCATCGGGGACTCCACCAAACACACTCCTCCTAAGCCAGCCGAGCGACAGAAACCCATCACTGTTGGGGTGTCCTATTTGAGGAGCTCCACAAAGCCCCCTGCAGCAGAGTGGTCTGGAAGCACTAAAAAAGAGGCAGAGAAGGGTCTGGGGTCTGGTAGCAGGCTGGGAGGATCTTCCATGACCAGAGCTAAGTCCATGGGCTTCCTGAGTCAGATAGGGCAAGTGGAGGAGGTGATGAAGGAGGAAGAGAAAAAAGTGACATCAACTGTTGCCCTCCGGCCCCAGTCGAAGGGCTCCAGGCAGAGGCCAGTTTCAGCCATTTTCCTCCCCTCCCCGACACAGGCAGAATCGTCTGCACCCGCACCTCCCTGGGCTGTAAGACGGCCCCTATCCGCTGACCTCACTTCCAAGTTTGAGTCTATCGGTCTTTCACTGCATCGCAAAGCCCCCAACGCGGACAGCAAGGAGAACACTCCGGAAGAAGGGGCACCACTACGGAGGAGAGAAAGGGAGAAAGCCCCCGAGATGACGCTGCCCATACCTCAAGGTTCAGATGGCGGGGCAGACCCAGGGAATGAGAGGGGAAAAGAAGGGTCAGAGAAAGTTGAGGAAAAGAGCGGAGGCAGTAGCATCAAGAGACGAATAAGCCTCCTCCTTGATTCCTCCTCTCCTGTGGTGGGTGTCACAGGCCAAGGGCCAGAACCCCGCTCTCCGGTGCAGCCAATCTCTGAGGCCGAATTACCCCTAGAAGGTGTCAAGCAGCGAATCAGGCAGCTGACAGTGGATATACCACCAACTCAGAACCCTGTTGTGAAACCGACACCAAGGCCCCGCCCATTGCCCCTTGACCTAACCAAAAGGTTAAAAACAAGCTACTCCTTTTTTAGTCTTCTTTATTCTCATATATTTGTCTTTCTTTGTTGTCCAGGAGTTAATTTTATGTCATATTTTGTCTTCTTCAGGTTTACCCCTGATGGGTCCACAGACCTTGGCAGTCCCTTGCTCAGTGAGGCGACAGACCACCATGACTCTGCCAGTGATCCTCAGAGCAGGGTAAGGCAGGAAATACTTCTCCTTTCAGATGCAGGAGATTTGCTTGTTTAGTTGCAAACTCGGAGTGCAGCAGGCAAATTAGTTAACATGATGACCTCGCTGAGAGTCAGTGACTCTCTTTACACTTAACACTTGGGATTGAGCTGCATCTTATTGTCGTTCTGGTCTTCTACAGCCTACATACACAACACAACAAATTAATCGTTTCTGTCGGGCAGAAACCTCATATCTCCAGTACATATTTTTGTTTTTGTAAATGAATGGCATACTTCATCATACAAGAGTTGAAGATAACAGATCTACAAGCCCACAATGCGTTGAGCTTGTTTTATGTCTATTTTCAATATATTAAATCTTTGAAAAAATGTATGTAATTTTAATAATACAAAAAAAGTAATGGTTTTAGAGATACAAGGTTTCCACCCGACCGTGACAATATACAGTATGTTCACAGGATCTTTAAAGGGAAATGAGATGTAACAAGTTGAGAAATCGTCTGATTTATCCATGTAGTCAATTCAAATATGACTTTGACAAGGACTTGGTTTTGTTTTTATATCATTTGTCTTGTCTTGCTGTGTCCCGCAGGCACTTTGTTATGAAACAAAGTGAAACTACAGTATGTCAATGTAATATAAGCTCATGTAGTGAATGGTCAGTGACGTATAACTCGAAAAGATTGTAGGATCACAACACTTGTAATGGGATCAATGTCTGACTTCATTTTTCCGTGAGGGGATGTTCTCTGGGGAAATAGTCCATTGCTGTGAAAAGAAGATTGGTGCTGTAGAGTGTAGACCTACAAAGCTGTGAAACCTAAGACAGCAGGCGCATTTGTCATCCCTGATGGCTGTGTTAGGTTATGAAACATGCTCTGGAGAGATCACTGAGAAAAGGTCAACATGGTGAGGCTTTGATTACCAGCTCCAGCACCACACCCACTGTTATGGGGCCAACAATGAGGAGTGGGATATTGTTTCTACACTGAAGTTGTCAGTCGTTTCCCTTGTGTTTTCGTCTTTCCTGTTTGCCATACTAAATATGAAGACTACTAGATAGTGTTTTTTAGAAATCATACCTTCCCTCATACGTGAATTTGACATTCTGAATTTCATATGTGAATTTGACTACGCTATAGTAAAATTTAAAACCGTTGAATACACATAAAGAAAGAGAAACGGGTGTGCTTCCTCTGGAAACTGCCCTTGGTTGAGGCAGTGGGTGCTCAGCTTTGAAAATAACTTAACTCATAAACCAACTAAACTGAAAAAGCGGCACTCCAAAAAATCGGAGCCAGTCTTGCGTCTTTTATTTTGGATTGTCGCTTTTTCCATTTAGTTGGTTTATGAGTTAAGTTATGAATACACATTTTGGAGCCAGTTAATCTCAGAATCTGAGACCCAGAGTCTCAGTTAATAATAATTAAATATGTCTTTGCTCTCTTTTTGCTGTATGATTGGGAACACGATACCACGTGTTGGTAATCAGTCTTGTGAAATGTTGTCATATTGTCATGCTTCTTATTTTTCATATCCTTTTCAATTTGAATGACCAATCAAACCATCAAGTCCTAAGTGTAAATCTAATCCCAAACTAAGTGAAATAAGATGTGGCCAGTTTCAAGCACTTCGACTGAAGTTATCTATAAGATTTTGAAGGCTTTTCTTAAAGTTAAAATAAAGAAATGTAGCTAAGGAAAAACAATCTCTGTATCTCTGCATTTTCTTAGGTTGAAGCATCAGCTGCCAGCTCCAGTGACCAAACGAAGATGACAGAGGACAACATAAGAGTACAAGAGCAGCTCGCAGTTACATCCTCTTCTCCTTTGGCTGGGAGATGTGATGAGGGACAGCCCATGGGCAGTGTATCCAAGGAACGTGAATCTGTCAGTGAGGTACAAACGGTGCGAGCGTCCCTCTTTGAGAACGTTGTGGAAAGGCGCAGTGTGCAGGTGTTGGCCGATGACCTGCCTAAAGACAAGGGAAATGCACTACTCAGGAGTCTGTCAATCAAACAAAGAGGCAATGAGGACGATGGAACCCTGGTCACTGCCACCTACAGAGAGCCTGTCTCTCCTTCAAGCCCCATGCGTGTCATGCATTCCTTTGACACTGTGCAGGCTGTGGAGGGGAGCAGGGCAGTGAGTGAGAGTGTCCCCTCGGCTCATTTAGAGGATAAGGCCATGACTCTTCGTTCTAGGCGTTCAGAGGGGAACAGACTGACAGCAGTGGACAGGACTCCTCCTGTTCAAGGAGACACTGGTCTGGCTCAGCCACCTCGATACTTGAGGGTTGGAGCTCTGCCGAAGTGGGATGCTTCTGGCCCAGAGCAGGAGGTAGACATGGAGAAAGGAAGTCAAAGGGAATTGGAAAAGGAGAGACAGCTGGCTTTGGAGAGGCAAAGGGAGGCAGAGAGACAGAGGGATGCGGAGAGGGAGGAAGCTGCAGCGGCCCCTAAACGACTGAAAATGTTGGAAGCAGATGAGCAACCTAAACCCAGGGCTACCTACTTTGCTTTGACTGGCCAGATACAAGAACCAGTTTCCCCAGATGCAGGGTACACCCCAGTGCCCTTTGACGACGTCTCTGCCAGAGCCGGACAATGGGGCTCTCAGGGGAAAGTAGTTCCGTTGAGAAGGAACCCTTCGCTAGATGAGGCTTTTGGTAAAAGCCTTCAAAGTCCGTATCAAGTTGAGGAGCCAATGGAGAGGACCCAAGTGTCAGAAACAGAGCGAGGCTCAATGCGGGACAAGCACACTGCAGGGGAAGCGATGGATGTAGAGAAACAAAGAGACACAAGGACTGAAACTGACAGGCAGAGAGAGATGAAGAACGAACTGGAGAGGGAAAAACAGAGACAGGTGGACATTGAGAGACAGAAACATTTAGAATTTGCACGAATGAAGGAGAGGGAAAGGCAGAGAGAATTTGAAAGACAAAGACAAAAGGAGTATGAGAAGGAAAAGCAAAGGGAACTGGAAAGACGGAAGAATTTGGAGATAGAAAAAGAAAGAAAGCAAGAGCTGGAGAGGGAGAGAACACAGAAGTTAGAGAAAGAGAGACAGAAGCAGATAGAGATTGAAAAAGAAAAACGTCAGGATTTGGAGAGAGAGAGACAACTGCAACTAGAGAAGGAGAGACAGCGTGATTTGGAAAGACAGAAGCTGTTGGAGATGGAGAATCGAAGACAACAGGAACTAGAGAGACAGAGAGAGCAGGAGAGCAAGAGACAACGACAACTAGAGAAGGAGAGACAACTACAACTAGAAAAAGAGAGACAGCGTGATTTGGAAAGACAGAAGCTGTTGGAGATGGAGAATCGAAGACAACAGGAAATAGAAAGAGAGAGACAGAGAGAGCTGGAGAGCGAGAAACAACGACAACTGGAGAAGGAGAGGCAGAAGCAGGTAGAGCTCGAAAGAGAGAGGCAAAAAGAACTAGAGAGACAACGGCTTGAGAAAGAGAAGCAGCGGGAATTGGAAAGGGAGCGACAGATGGAGGCTGAGAGAGAGAGAAGAGAGCTGGACAGACGGCGAGAAATAGAGAGAGAGGCACAGCGAGAGCTAGAGAGACAACAAGAGCTGGAGAAAGAGAAACAGCGGGAGATGGAGAAAGAGAGACAGCGAGAGATGGAGAAAGAGAGACAGCGAGAGATGGAGAAAGAGAGACAGCGAGAGATGGAGAAAGAGAGACGACGAGAGCTGGAGAAAGAGAGAAAGAGAGAGGTGGAGAGACAACGAGAGCTGGACAAGGAGAGACAGCTGTTGGAAATGCAAAGAGAGAGACAGAGGTTAGAGGAGGTGGAGATGATCAAGGAGATGGAGAGAAGACGGCTCAAGGAGTTTGAGCATCAGAAGAAGGAGATGGAGCGTCAGGAGCTGGAAAAGCAGAGACTCAGGGAGAAGGAGGAGGCAGACAAACTGAGACAGATGGCTCTGCAACTGGAAGCGGGGCGACTGAGGGAGGCAGAACAGGAGCGAGTGAAGGAATTGGAGAAGGAGCAGCAGAGAGAGCTGGAGAGACAGAGGCAAAGGGACGTGGAGAGGCAGAAGAAGCTGGACTTCGAGAGGCGGGAGATGGAGAACCAGAAGATGAGGCAGCTGGAACTGGAAAAGGAAAGACGGCGGAAGGAGGAGTTGGAGAGCATTAAAGAGATGGAGATGAGACAGTTGCTAGAGTTTGAAAAACAAAAGCAGGCAGAGAGGGAAAGGATGCAGCTTGCAGAGCTTGAGAAGCAGAGACTCAGAGAAAGGATGGAGAGGGAAGAGGCGGAGAAGATGAGACAGGTGGCCAAAAAAGAGAAGCAGAGAAGAGCGGAGCGGACGGACCCATCACCTCTCAGACCAAAAGTACTGGATCTGGACTCCAAAGCCTCGTCTCAACGCGGTGATCCCTCCTCCCGCTGGAAACAGCCCTCCCCAAGGACAGATGAACCCTACAAACCTGTCATTCTTGACATTGATTCTTTCACGTCACAGACTCAACACTCTCCCAGTAAAGAAGTCTTCCCTGTTGCTGGCATTCAGGATGTCTGTGCACATGTTGGGGCTAAATCCCTGCCCCTCACCCCTGAAAGGGGCAACAAGGCGGCACCAGAGACTTTAGTGGCGAGGCCGAGTTTGCAGTGGACACCATCCTTGCAGGACCCTTGGGAGCTGAAGCCTGGTGAAATGTCTGTGGATAGACCCGTGGCTGCCCCAGAGCCCCCCAGGAAGCCTGCCAACAAACCCAGCCTGGATCAGCTCCTTCTCAAGCACGAGGAGAGACACCAGACCCCAGAAAAGCTATCATCTGCCTTGGCCGATGAACCACCACATGCAACAGCTTGCCTCAGGAGAGACCCTGGCAGAGCTGGCTCGCCAGGCAGAGCTCCATGTAGCAACAGCACTCCTATGGAGTTGATGTGGGCCCCCAAGGAATCGGAGCTCCAGGGCCGCACCGGCAATGCTCGGGGCCAGAGGAGATCTCAGGGATCCCAGGTGAGAGAGTGTGTGTGTGTGTGTGTGTGTGTGTGCGTGTGTGCGTTCTTGCGTACGTGCGTGCGGTTATGCAAAAATGAGTATGGCGTTACAAAATGTATTGTAGGATTTCTTTTCCACTGATTACACTGGAGAATGTGACCAATGGATCCCCTGCATGCCCATCAGGAGCTGTCTAGGATGCGGTCTCGCAGTGTCTCTCGTCGTTCAATGCCATCAGAGAGTGTAGTGGAGGGCAGCCTCTCCAGGATGAGGAGTCGCAGTGCCCACAGGGAGAGGGACCAGCAGAGTTGGGTGAGTCAGTCCTTTCAGGCAGCCTGTTTCTGCTGAGTTTTTATTTTTTTATTTTCTTTCCCAGCACCGAACGTATAAAAACTTTGTTCCAGGAAAGCCTCCAAACTGGAAGAGATTCAAAAAAACAAGAGATGCATCAGTCTAATGGCTGGCAGAGAGAGCCTTTTATTATAGTCACTGTTTATGTCTGGATTGTTCTCACAGATTAGCCTGACGAAGGGGAGGGAAGTGTGTGACTGTTGTGTGTGTGTGTTCCAAGTGGTTGTGTAATTGACATGTGTGCTTTCTTTGTATGCATAATATGCATGCATGCATACAAGCACACACGGTCAAAAAGAGCCAGTGAGAAGACTCTGCGTCAACTAGCCCGAGACACGCATGATGGCCTGTCAATATAATTGTATAGGTGTGTTTTGGGTGAATGTGAACTTGCTTGGCTGCGCATTTAACCTGTGTGTGTGTGTGTGTGTGTGTGTGTGTGTGTGTGTGTGTGTGTGTGTGTGTGTGTGTGTGTGTGTGTGTGTGTGTGTGTGTGTGTGTGTGTGTGTGTGTG
>OOFJ01103917.1:0-10439 GCA_900323375.1 Benthosema glaciale
CAATCAGCTGAGCACCATTTCGTGCTCTCTCTCACTCTCTCTCTCACACACACACACACACACACACACACACACACACACACACACACCCCTCTGTTCTGCTGTCTGTCTTCAGTCTTTACTCTCTCTCTCTCTTGTCATTTCTCCTCTGCTCTCTCTGTGTGCCTTCCCTGGTGTTAAATTGGATGTGAATAGGTAATGAGAATATTTCATGCCAGGAGCAGTTATAACGATAATAATTAATGTCCATTGCTTTTGTTTGGTTTTTGTTTGGTTTTTATCGACTAAATATTAGGCACTAGCACGGAATTATCTCCCTGTATCTAATCACAGTAACGCACTCCTCCTTCCAAAAAGTTGATGCATGAGCAGAAATCCAATGCGGTAATGATTGATATTCAGAATCCAGTGTAGGTGTAGGGAAAAGGCAGACAGAGTTTAAGAATCAAATGATATAGGAAACAAGAACATCACTTTTAGCCATATTTCACCCATTTGAATCGAATCGCTCTTCCCACAAACGCTGCGATTGATATAGAGGCTGATGGTCAACATAATCTATGTGGTGTTGAAAAACTAAAAAAAGGTGTCAAGGATTTTCCTCCACATTCTTTGAACTATTGCCACCTTTCCGTGCCAGAAGAATCCCTCCCAGAATCCCACAGTGAGAGTGTTGCCAGCCAGCATATGCCTGTCTGCAGGATGGGAACCACGCCCTCTGCAATCCTTCTGAACCTGTGTGGCTGAAACAGCTTAGGAATGAGACCTGGCCAATTGCTTTGCTCTGGGACCCCTGATAAAGGAAGCAAAAAGTCAGCCAGAGAATACTCCACAGCCAACAATACCCGGGAAGATTTACAGTGCTGCGCATTTGGGTTACATCATGTTATCATGGAGGTGGAGGAAAAATTGATGTGTGGTGCATTGTAGATAACAATGTTTTCACCATGTTAGACTTTTCCCCACAGAAAGAGCACAGGCTCTTTGCAGTCTCTGGAGAGAGTGCATATTCTGAGCGGGTCATTCTGAACGATGTATCAGCGTATCTGAGGCCATGCAGGATAAGGACGGAGGTTTGCGGTAGTTATTGGGGGACGTGGGAGTAATCATAGTGGATTTGGAAGAACAGCAGCCTTATTTTGGAGTTATTGATTTTTGTACTGCCGCTGGCAATGTTAAAGAAGCGAGGGAGAGAATGAGGAATTGCATCTCCAATTTGTTTTTCAGCAAAGAGTAGATCTACTCCAGCTGCCTGCCACAATGTTAATTCAAAATCTATTCCTCTCCACCATTGTTAAGTACTTAAGGATTATTTAATTCAGCTGAAGAGCAAACATGCATAATAAAGGTCCAGATAACATTAATGAATTACCAAATGTTGCACAATTTCCAAACAAGTTATTTATTAGCACACCAACCCTGTTTGAGGTGAAAATATCAAGTCGTCTCATGCCCACCGGCTGGCTTTTGTTGTCATATCCATTTTACATCTTGTGCATATGTTATACATTGTGACAAGAATAGATTGCACACAGTTCTGTCAGCCCCCAGGCCCTTCGGTGGGGAACTGCTAAGATGTACTGAGGAGATTTTCCCAATTCTCTCCCTGATCCGATCCCTCCCCATCGTCTGGATCAGCGCGCACATGCAGCAGCAGCACAATTCGCTTCTCCTCAACCACCGGCGCCTGCTCTGAAGACCGTACTATTGCCTTGCCTTTCGTCTGTGTGGTGATTTTCTGAAAGAAACCAAGAACATGCCTTAGACTCTATAGCATTCCATCAGCACCCCAGTTGTTCCCCCTCCCCCTTCATCTTTTCATGAGTGGAAAGTGCCAATCTTGGGATATTCACTGCCATCTTGAAAGAACAGCCCACCAGGAGGTATTTCATGTGGTGCAAACCGCAATGAGATCTGCATACATTTTGATGCTTTCTGCATATGACGGGTGATGGGAGAGAACGCTGAAATGCTCACTACTATCAAGTCAGAATGAGGGTTGTTAACAAAGGAAAGACCTCAATTGCAGAACGACCAATCATGCATTCATGCTGCATATTAATGAAACATGCATTAATACTGCAGAATTGTAGAAAACAACCTCTATCCACACATTTTAGTAGGCCTATATACTTTTCTTAGCAGGATGTTTCAAATGCGTCAAATCATTGCATGATTTGTTGTGCTTCCTGACATTATTCAATAATTATAATAAAAATATTTGTCTTTTTCTCCCCAATTTTTTGTCATTATACCAATTGTTTCCTCGCCACACGCATTTCTGTGTTGTCACTGCTGTTGTATCCTACTGATCCTACCAATGAGGACCGTCTACCGGGAGGACATAGATGGAGCCTTTGTCCTGCTCCTCCTGCCCAACACTCCCTGCTGACAGGGGCCGCTACAGGATTATGTGCAGTAATATCATCATCCCCGTCCGGCTTCACTCCGCCAAACACTTGCCAATTGTGTTCGTGTAGACACTCGACAAAGCCGGATGCACCATGGTAGATTAGACAATAATAATAATTTAGATTTTATATAATTATTATATCATTTATATAATAATTCTGGATAGGCATGGGACCCCGACAGGCATCGTTTCCAGCAGCCGTTGGCCAAGTCGAATTAATTGCACAATATCGTTTGTTCCTGAATTACGCCAGAAGGAGACAATAAAGACCTCTCTCTCTCTACCTCTGTAGTTAGACTGTGTCCATCTTTTGCTTAATCTACATCTATAATACTGAAGACTTAGGTACTCTGGATTTTCTTATCTTCCAATTAGTTATAATTGGCATAGTTTACCATAGTCATTGTGCCCAGCATGGCAGGGATGTTTGTTAGGCTTTTAAAAAACATTTGGATGGGTAGTGTCAGGTAGTTTGATGATAAGGCAGGAGTGGGTGACTCATTTGTCCCAGACGAGCATAAAACTGTATGTGAATTGCTCATTAGGTACTGTCAGGCTAATTGCACCATTTTGTTCTCTATTTTCACTCCTTGCAAATGGGTTATCTCTTTCCTCCAGAGCTATTGTCAAGGAAAGGAAATAAACAGCTGCCATACATTTAACATCGTCATAGGAAGAGGCACAATATATGTGCCATTGTGAAGGTGTATTTACTTTATTTGAGAGAGATAAGGGCCATGTTTGAATACCCAAAACAAGTTCCCAGTGCTTTCAATATAGTTTGAGTTCAGTGAACATTAAGACGAGTAATGAGAAACATGGTAGCCTTTCATTTCAATTTGACCGAACCTGATGAGTTTAGCATTGTTCATTCTAGAAACAATTAAAACTTAGCAAACTGATGGAGGTGGATTTGCTCTCCCTTCTCTAACTCGAAATGCATGCAGTGGACAGTGGACCTATAGGAAAGCAAAGTTAATTAGAAATTGTATACTGTATTTGTTCCATGGCTGCTAAAACACAAGGGGGAAATAAAATGAAGTGAAATTGAAAACCTGCAGTGAATTTGCAGTCATGGGGTTTCTTGTGTGTTAACTGTAGCCTGTAGTGCTGGCTGTGCCGAAGCTCTTTTTAAAATGACTCCTCCTTACCTCCTTCTAAGGCCAATCTTTCCACTATTAAGCTGACAGATTTACTCTTGTGATTTAATTCAATCAGTCGGAAAGGGCAATGAGATATATTCCAGCCAGGACAAAGGTCCATGCCGTTCCTCGCCGTGCTGGCTCGACCGAAACAATTACACAAATGACCTTTGAACACACTACCTTATTTACTTCATTAGGTTAAGTGGTTCCTTTGAGCTGCGTCGTGCGACAACGTCCACTCCGCTCTGAGTTGGCGTCTTTTGGAATGATCCTCTCTCAAAAGAAAAGCACATTGAATGCGAAGGCCAAAAGTCCCCCAACTGCACACATGAGTCATTCCACATTAACGCTACGCTAAGTCATTCTATTCATGCACGCTCTTGTTGAAATATTACCTCGATGTCAGCACTGACATTTAGTCATATTTCTCATTGTAGAAACCCCACTACTAGGTGTGAGCACAGAGAGTTGGGGGGGGGGGTGTTAGAATGTGGTTAGTGGTGAATATAGACTGTCACTGCTGGGAGAGCAAGAGGGAACGAAATGAGAGAAAACAGGTACATCTCCCCCAGGTCTATAATCCTGAGATTACTGTTTGCTCTGGGGCCTGTCTGACTGCACTCCGGGCCGCCTGCGCTTCACTTCTAATCTCCTCGGCCCCAGCTGTCCGGGAATTGATTTGAAGATTCTCTGAATCAATTACTCTCCTGTCCAAGGTCTCATTGCCGGAGAGATATACTCACACATGCATGGTGGGGAAACATGCGCACACGCCTGTACATAAAGGTACAATTGTACACAAATGGGCATGCTACATGCACACAAGTGGGGACAGACATGCACACATCCATTTGCGTCTGGTGCAGGCTATAATAAGCACTTAGGCTTGCTGGGCTACTGGACACGCACGCACGCACGCACGCATGCACGCACGCACGCACGCACACAAACGCACAGACACATACACACACCCTCTGAGAACACTTGAACCTGCTATGGTCGCCTTTAACCTCAGGGTGTCCATTCATTGGTCTCTAGAGGAAAAGGGCCTCAAAAGCTCCTTAGGACTCTTCACTATACACTGTATAGTGTATACAGTATTGTAGTCAAGGTTGTCCTCGAAGGCCTACATTAACCTTCAACTTCCATTGAGAAAATATTTCAAAAAACCTTTCAATAAGCAGTTTTCTTATTATTAGTGTAAACAATCCATTACGGTTCTATAAGATGTGTGAATCAACATTTGTATAGGATTTGCCATGACATGAGATGCTATATGCCCTTTTCTTCTTATTATTTCATTTTCTCATTTATTTTATTCATTATGTTTGCTAACATCGGCTATTATTTTCAGTTACTCAAACAACAAAATTGTTACATTTCTTTTCAACAAGCATTATTCTTATTATAATGTTAAAATATTTGTGTTTAGGCATTATGTTACTGATGGTTGCATTAGGTATGTGCCATAGTGCAACCACTGTATGGGTTTGGTGTGGTTAATAAGATCAGGTTATGATCTGTAGAAATTGTATACGGTGCAGTTCAGGTGCCACCATCTATTAAAACATATATTGTAATTGTAAAAACAATTTTGTATTTTTTTTTATTTACACTCTAAAATAACATTTTATAGTAACTTCTCAAGGTATTTATGTACATGTAGTACAGTGCAATGCCTTCCCTAATGTCAGATGTCCAAGCATTCCATAAACCTATAAATTATGCATGCGGGCAGGGAAAAGGGAGGTTTTGTGTGTAAGAGAGAAGCAGCTTGAGCGTGCACTGCACATCTACCAAGTGCCTTCAATTGAGCATATTATTTATTCATCTATTTTTTATTGAGTCATGGAAAGCCATAGAAAGCCCACAAATGTATTATTATTAAAGCAGGGAAAAGAAATTGACTCCTTTGGAGCTGGGGAGAACTTTTAAGATGAACTCGCTTGCCCGCTCACTAGTAATTATATCTCTCCTAACAGCCATGGTGGATGGAGGGAAGGAAAAAAAAATCACTGTAGCTGGCTGGCACTGGCATTCATTTCAATCCCCAGCCCAACAATGTTTATACTAGTTAAAAAAAAGCATATTCCAGCAGCCGAAATAATTGCAGTTTATCGCCAATTAAACTAATGAGTTCAACAAAAAAAGAAGAAGAAGAAGAACAAAAGCCTCGAGTGCGTTGTCTGAGAAAGTGGCGTAAAACCATACATGGATGTAGAAGCAATGGAAACGGAAAGAAACATCAGCAATGAATTTTGGGGCCATGTCCACAGAAAGCGGTTCAAGCTGCCAGCGCTTTTCTGCCCTGCATTTATACACATACAGTATGCACTGGAGCACTCCTCTCCCCAGCGCCCCGTATTGCATCTCAGTGCTCTCTGCATCACTGGCTTCCTTTTAAAGCGTTAGTTTAGATTTTTGGACTTAAAGCTGTAGGAAATACTTCCTTTTCATATAGTGGTTGCAAAGATAATAATTGATTGCTCCGTGGTGGGAGTTGTGGTCTGGTTTTGGCCAGGGCCTGCTGTTTGCATTCTCTGTTTAATAAAGTATTCAATCAATCAATAAATCAATCTACCACAACGGCAATGGACTGCTGAACCGTCTGCATACTGAGGTTGGTTGCTTCAAGTAATCTATGAAGAAGTGGGCCTGGCAGACAGTGCAGCATGCGAGCCTGGTGAGCCTGGTGAGCCTGAGCAGACTGCAGAACACCTGTCCCCTGTTCAGACCAACTTCAGAGGCCGGCCTCTTCCAAGTGGGACCAAAGACAAGGGCGTTGGTACACGACACTGAGTTGGACATTTGACAATGATGCACGAAAGAAGAAGAGCAGTGGACCTGTAGTGTGCTGCAAAAGAAAGAAAGAAAGAAAGAGAAAGAAATTGGGAGGTGATGCTTGGAAGGCAACTCACCAAGTGTGACTCATCCTGCAGGTATAAGTTCATCCTGCAGGTTGTATTGGATCCCTTCAGATGATTTCTAATTGGCAGGCCAGTTTGATACCCCTGCCCTAAGGGGAGGGTTTACAGGGGTATCATCATTAATAATTAATAATAATGTGCTTTTGCGCAAACCTGCCAAACGACACATGTAGATCAAGCTGAGGTAGCTCCTCTACTACAGTCTACTTCAGGGGCACAGTTCTGTGCAGTGTTTTTAGAAAAAGGTGACTCAGGCAAAAAAAAAATATATATATTAAAGAAGACAAATTTGTCACTTCCCTGCCAGGCTATATTTGCACAACCTGAGTCAGGGAGAGCAATGGACAAACACAACCTATAGCACTGGAGAAAATGATGATAAAGAAAGCGAACAACAGTTCTTTATATCCGGTGAAAATAATTGTTGCCTTCCCACATATCCCCCCCTAGATAGACACAAACAGCCCCACAAATATACATTTCGTCAAGAGAGGTCAGACCGCTGGGTTGTATGGAGTACACAGTGTCCCTGGAGCACCCTGAGTTGGGTACCTCATTCAAGGGCACTTCAGCGGTAACGTGGGCACCGCTGATGTAATAGCAGCCACCCTCTGGCTGCAAGTGTACAGCTTTATATATGCAGTGAGCTAAAGGTGAATTTGGACAGCAAAGCATTTGTCCTACTATTTATTAATATTTACAGTAGTCGAGCGTTTGAATATGTTTTTTTTTATTTTATTTTCTTTTCATCCTTTATAATCTTCAATTTAAAAGCCTGTAAAGATATTACAATGCATTACACAGTATGTTTTAGAGGATGCGCATCTTAGATTTTAGGGAAATCAGAAGTATAATGAAATACAGCCTAATCCAGTTTAGTCTAGATCTAATCTAATCGAGTCTAAAGTGGATCTGTGCGTGCGTGCGTGCGTGCGTGCAGATATGCAGTCCATAGTCCAGACTATAATACTAGTATATGAAGTAGATATAGTGTAGAATAGATGCTCTGGATTGTGTATGAACATATTTCTTTTCTTTTCTGTATTTTTTTTTTCTCTTCCATTTTCTCTCTCAAAATGAATGCAGAGCTCTGTGCCAATGGCTGAAAGTAATTACTGACTCCATCCTCTGTGTAGATGCATCAATGCATTTCCAACAATGTTCCCATTAAACATTGAGGACCTCATAGAACAGCTAGGCTACTGTAGTTTACAATTCTCATCGAACTATACCGCAGAGTAATGCATTATTTATCACTGGCCTGTCAATAGTCGATCCTCTCAACACAGCATCTGCTGAAATATGTGATGTGTTCTAGAACCGTGTCTTGGTTTGTGTGAGTTGCTCATTTTTTGAAACTCTTTTGATGTCAGAGTAGTAGAGCACAAGCCACAGATTTACGTCAGAAGGCCAGAAACCTCCATGAGTTGGTAAGGACGTGACTTGTTTTGTTTTCATCATGTTAGCACACAGCAATATGCCATTAAAGAAATTGCATAATGGGCAGTCAGTAATAATGTACAAGATGTTAATGAAAAGTGAAAGTAAGACTCACTGCAATATAACACAATCTCTCCGTCATCTGTTCAATGGCAAAATCAATCACATGAACACCCACTGCGACCAAAGTAGCACCCTCTGAATTGTCACCAAGACAGCTGAAGCAGCTTTACTGTTAGAACTGAAGGGTTGGCAGATCTAAAGGTTTGGTGGCAAGGTTAATGGTTTGGAGGATTTTTCATCATCTACGTGTGCTGTTGGCTATACAATTCAGTACAAATGGCAAAGCCACATGCAACAATATACAATTCATCAATTGATGCATTACATACTAGAAAAACCTGCATTTCCCATCAGTGTCACGCTTTGAGTCACGCCTCATGACACGTCACGACTCACGCCATAGACGTCTCAAATGGAGATCACGACACTGGCCCCGGATAGCCATACATGGAAATGACTGGATCATCACTTAGATCTGCATATATGGAGCCGGCCTGCAACTCTACATCTGACCTCAAACCTCCATACCTGTTCTGACACTCCATATGTTGATCCTTCCCCAACCCATCCTTCCTCTTCGATGTCTCCCTTTTGACTGATACCTGTCCAATCAAACTCTAGATGGGCCCGCCTCAAAGTTATTAGTAGAGTGATTATACTGAACAGGATAAGGAGCGCAATCGAACCCCACCTCAGGGAAAACGAAAACGGATTCCGAGAAGGGAGAACCTTGGCTTACGGAGGATCATTGAAGAGGTAAAGAGGAACAACCTGGCAGCAGTGCTATGCTTCATTGACTTCAGGAAGGCCTTTGACTCAATCCACAGAGGAATGATGTTGAGAATATTCAAGGCCTACGATGTTCCTCCGAACCTGCTCCGAGCCATTGGGACCATGTACACAGGAACGAGAGCCAGAGTAACAACGCCATACGTAAAAGCGTAGAATTCAACATACAAACTGGAGTGCTGCAGGGACAGACCCTAGCCCCCTTCCTTTTTATAATCGCATTGGACTATGCTCTGAGACAAGCTATTAAAGGAAGGGAGCAGGAGCTCTGCTTCACTACCGTGCCCAGAAGGTCTACGAGACACCCTGCGGAAACCCTCACAGACCTGGACTACGCTGATGACATCTGCCTGCTATCTGACATCTGCCTGCTATCTGACCATGTAATGCAGGCACAGGCTCTCCTAACCAGAGTGGAGTTGGAGTGTGCTGAAGTTGGCCTCAGGCTAAATGCAAAGAAGGCCGAGGTCATAACCTATAACATCCCCCAAGACCTTCTGCCCCTAACAACAATAGAGGGTACTGCGCTAAAGGAGGTCAATGACTTTAAATACCTGGGCGCATGGGTTGGATCCAATTAAAAAATTCAATTCAAAGGAGCTTTATTGGCATGAGAAAACAAACGTTTACATTGCCAAAGCATGTGTCACAAATACAATACATAAAAACAGTTCAAAATGGGTAAAGTATATACAGTTGGAGGGGGTTGGGTACAGCATTTTGTATTGTTTTGGATCCACAGAAAAGGACATTAAAGTGAGGAAAGTATTTGCCTGGAGAGCCCTTAACGGTATATGACAACTGTGTGGAAATTCAACCTCCCCAGGCAAGATCAGTTTCTTCTCTGCGACCGTGGACTAAGTCCGTTCTCCTCTATGGCTGTGAATGCTAGGCACTAACACAAACCCTATACAGAAAGCCCTGGATGGGTGCTACACCAGAATGTTACGTGTGGTAGTGAACATCAACCAGGACGAGCACATCACCAACAAGCGTCTGTACGGGGCATTATGTATCATGCTCCATATATGGCCAGACCTCATCAAACCCTGTACACTCAAGACACTGCCCCCAGCCTGGAAGTCCACAGCCTGGAAATCAGCCCAAACTGCCACAGGAAAAAAGTGATATTAGTCCGGTCCATGCCAGGCTAGCCCCCACTGCCACCCTTATATCTCCATTTACAGTATGGAGCTGACCTGTTCTGACATTCCATATGTTGATCTGACCTCACCAAACCCTGTGCAGTCAAGACACTCCATAATTGGCCAGTGTTGATCTGACCCCCCATGCCAAAGCGCCAGCGCTCGCCCAACAGTCTGTCGTCACCCAGGCGGAAAGGGTGAGCTTCTTGCCATCAGGGCGTCTTACTGGTATCTTTATAAATGCCCCCCACGTCTCTGTACGTCTCTCTGTACTAATGAAATTTGACACACGTGTCCAGGCGCGCGGCAAGTCATTATAAGGCAGGGGAGCTGTAATGTCGGAGATTTCCGCGCGCGAAAGAAATCGGGTAGAATTCGGGTTAAAAAGGTGTCCTTTTCGGGTATAATTGACCTACTAATGACTAGTTTGGTATCACCGCAGCATCATGTACACACACACGCGCGCGCAGATGCACTGACCACCAACTTTAGTGTAATGATTCAATTGGCAAATACA
>OOFJ01103918.1:10318-23216 GCA_900323375.1 Benthosema glaciale
ATAATAATGGATAATGCTTTTTCCAGTTTCTCACTTTTGCTGAAAGACTTGCCAATGTCAACATCAATGTGATCCATCGCATTGACAGAACTGGTGCCTATGCTGAGGTATGGAGCCATTCATTCATTTAGCACCTTTATTATGGCTCATGTGTGTCAAACTGTCAATATATTTATCATTACTCGTTGATTGGCAATCTTATAGGCAATCTTATGTTAATTTACTATATTTCCTATCGCAGGAGGTAGAAACCTACTTCTCGGAAGCACTGACAAAATGGAAAGACCTCAACTTGACAGAACATTTTGGTATGTATAAGACAAACTACTTTCATAGTTGTTCCTTATTAACGGCTGATCTACGAGCTTGTAGATCTGCTATTTTATGCGGTTATAGGAATGTGGCTAAAACAAACATATCTCAATGAATTCAAGGCTTCATGGGGTGCGTAATTGATAGAAGATATGCCATTGTTTGGGTGAAATACTGTTGCCCTAGCCTCGCCCTCCTACAGACGTAAGCAAAGGCTTGACGTATGTATCTTAGATAGCATTTTTATGTCGACCCAGGTAGCAGTTTATGTAGACCTATAGCATTTCATGTAAACATAGCACTGTTAGTATATATTTATATATGCATCGTGTATAATTAGCCTGTATAGTCTTTTTCTACTGTGACGTTCTTAGCTTATGTTTGATTCACATTAACTGCTACTTTGTATGTATATGATGTATTACCATGCTTTTATTTTTATTTTGTAATTTTATTTTGTTTTATTTTGTTTTTATTTTGTTCATGCTTATGTAAATCGCTCTGGATTAAGAGCGTCTGCTAAATGCCTAAATTGTAAATTGTATCTCAATATAAGTACGTATCTCAATATAAGTACAACATAGCCAAGTGGGGATGCGCTATGTTTGGTTTCTCATGTGGGAGAACGGGATTCGAAGCCCACGTAGGAAAAGCAATGTATCACAATTTACAGATGTGGCTGTGTGAGTGAATCACAAATTACATTTCAGGTGTGTGGACTCAGTCACAGGCAGCGCACTGCCAAATATCCCCCGGCCTGCAGTAATTGAGTAAACACGAATTGTCTAACATTTCTTTGTTTCCAATTCCGTAGCGAACTTCTTGAAAGAAGTGTCCAACAAGTGCCAGTCATTCAATCTGCTGGTGTTCCACCAGAAGTCTGTAGTGGAGAGCCTGAAGACCCACCTGGCAGTGAAGAACAGCATGGCCTTCCAGCCTCTACTGGAGTAAGTCCTGACCTGACCCAACTAAATAGTCAACCCTTAAATAAATAGATACATAATATTTCTTATTATTTCATCCCTTCACTGTCAAGTCCTGAGTGTTCATTTAAGTCTGAGAGTATACACTGATGAAACACACATTCATCTCTATTACTGTACACAACTATTATCTATCTAGTATCTACTCTCAAAGTTACAAAAAGGATACATTCTTTTAAATTAACACTAAGGATTATTACTGTGTAGCTACAGGTATACATGCAAGGCATTTCTCAGTGAGCTTTGTGCATTACAGTGAATAACAGTATTAAGAAATATATTTACACAGTAAACTCTCACCAAAGGTGTCAGTTAGACAATTCCATTTAGAACAGAAATAGAGTTTAAGGGAGAATAAATACTATCAACATTTGGTTAGTTAATGGTTCTCCTTGGGGGTGTTCCAAAGGGTCTCCAGCTTAATTTGGGAATTCGCCCTCTCAGAGTTGAACACCAACGCCTTTATAGTTTAGATACGTGTTCCCAGAAATAAACATTGTATCACATCGTCTAATCATGTATATCAAACTCAGAGTCCTTGACATTAAAGTGTTTGAGAATCACTGGGATACTTTCTCTGTGTTGTTTCATTCAATTAATTAATTTATAACTTTAATAAAATCACCAGAACTTAAAAATCCACACTAAGGCTATTGATTCTTTGCAACATTCAAGTAAATATATGTTATTATACCCCACCTACGTCCTTCTCATCATCTCCTCTCCTATTCTTTTTTTTAGCCTCGTGGTGCAGCTGGCCCGGGACCTGCAGACTGACTTCTATCCACACTTCCCTGACTTCTTTGTCCTGATCACCTCCATCCTGGAGACACCAGACACAGAAGTTCTGGAGTGGTCCTTCACCGCACTCTCCTACCTCTACAAGTACTTGTGGAGGCTCATGGTTAAGGACATGGCTAACATGTACCGGTGAGAGGCCGCGCCTAGTTTCATGACAAAGGAATATTTAGTTTCATCTTTAGTTTTTCATCATTGGAAGGGAAATTGTAGTAAATTCATGAATACATCAAAAGGGCCATTTGTGCTGTATGTGTGTACTGTAGGTGAGATATGCATGGGTTAATTGGGTTGTTCTCTGTGTAGTTTGTACAGCACACTGTTGGCCCACAAGAAGGATCACATTCGCAAGTTTGCAGCAGAGAGTTTCTCCTTTTTGATGAGAAAGGTGGGTGCATAATCATATCATAATCATATCAGAGGTCAAGCAGATAATGAAATCTATTGGTTCTTTCATATGTGAATTGTGTGTTGATCTTCTATCTCCCCGTGTCAGATTAATGAGGCACTGCTATGTTTATTCTTGTACTCCTCAATTTGCTCAGACTATGATTGCCAACTTTCAACGGCAAACTGTGGCTAGAATTATTGCTCCTTGCTCTACTAATGAGCACACAGGTTAAGTTGACCTTCGCGTACTAGAGTTGCAGCCGGTCAAGATGCGGTTTTGTCAGAAGTAGAACCCCTACACTATTTGTGGAAGTCAATATAGACAAACAATATGGAATATCAAAAAGCATAATGTTTAGAGGCCCCTCAATATGTAGATACTAATGATTGGACGATACATTTACGTTTTGGGCATTTTTTGTAAAATAGGCCCTTCTTACTAATTTCTAAATTGTAGCCAATTGGTATGGAATATAACAAATCGGTATGATACACGTGACTCCAGAGATGACATGTAGTGATTTGCGTGAGTTGTGGTCAAGTAGTCCTAGTACCGTAGTGAAAATGCTAAACAGCGGACTCCAGGGGAAAATAATATTCTTTTGTATGACCTATGTTTATTAAGAGTTTAAACGTCTAAACTGGCTGCTATAGCCCCACCATGAGGCTGATTTGAACAAGGTGTTCTACTAATGTTTGATCCGTTTAATCACCCAGGTTGCAGATTTTGACGGCCTGCTGAATGTGGTGTTCTCAGACCTGGAGGATCACCCTGAGAAGGCTGATGGTGCAGGCCAGCTGCTGTTTGAGATGTGCCGAGGGGTCTGCCACATGTTCCACTCGTGTGCCACCTCTGTGAGTAGGAATACATTCCAGACAAAAAGCTACACAAACATTTTGACATCTTCATCAATCAGCTTGACATCGCCATGTCTCTTTCAACTCTCCGATCTCTGCGACTGTCCGTCCGTCTCTTCCACTGTCTCCTTCAGGCGTTTCCTGTGGCCCTACGGAAGCTGGGTCCTGTTACCTGTCCAGGTGTCTCTCTACCCTGGGACGCTGTCAGGGACGCCCTGGATCAAATGGCCCAGGCTGCCACCCAGCATGTGTACAGAGAAAACTTCCTAGTGCTGTGGGAGTCTCTACAGGTACAGTAATGCTAGATGCACAGAGTATAGGACCAGACCAGAGTAACATCCAGTCGGACTGTGAGGGATACATTTAGAGAGAATGAATGAATTACAATTACACTATATTCTTAGAGAGGAAACAAATAGGAGATTAAAACAGCTTGAAAGTGTAAGGTGCTTTAATCTAGGATCAGCAGGAATCTAAAACAAATTACAAAATTAGAGGAGAGGAAGTACATTTAAAACTAATTTTACTAACTAATTTTAACATGTTTCGAACGGATACGGGCTTTGTCAGGGCAAGAACGTTCTCGCATGTAGATCTGCTGTTTGCCAAATGGTTGTCAAATTCGCCTATTATGATATGGCCAGAATAGGTACTACCTCAAGCCGTATCCACTGTACAATATAATAATATAATAACGCTCTTTTTCTTGATATAATGAGGGCTGATGGTATTGTGTCCTCCCTGCCTACAGGCCAGTGTGACAGAGGTCCTGGTTGTCTTAAAGACACAAGGAGACGACGAGACCCAGGCATCAGAGCAGCTGGAGAGGCTGCTGTTCATTGTCCACACCCTGGTGTCCCACAAGGGTGGGGGAAAGATCACCGAACCTGAGTCTGTGTGTCAGGTAAGGTTACAGATTTCTCATAGTAGCAGATATAGAAGGTTATTTGTCACATGCTTACACATGTATGTGCACAGTGAACAGACTGCTAAAATATGCAATTCAAGCTCACAATGTGTGACAGTGCAAGCTTGTAGATTGTCTATTATCAGCATGCAACACTGGCGGCGTGCGACTAAGCATGAATTAAAGCCCAGGGGTTCTCAACGTTTTTGGCTGGGGACCCCAGGAAATGCTTTGGCCATGTCTCGCCAATACAAATCGACCGCTACAATAACCGTAATAATAGAGAAAATATATACTAAAACCAGAAACAGATATAATCATTAAGGAAAGTTTATGTATGGACTATGTGTACTATGTAAACTCTCAATTTCCATTTTGTTTTTAATCATCGTATTAAGCATACGACAATAAGTTCTCCTTCTCCGTGCTGTTTTCTCCTGCCTGCAGATGGTGTTACAGGTGATCAACAGTCCAGGTCTCTCTGGGTCCTGCTCACGTCTTCTCCTCCAGAGCATCTCCTCTCTGCTCCTGGGGGAGCACATCTCCCTGTCCCCAGGACTCGTCCTGCTGATTGTCCAGGAGGTTTGTGTTTGGCAGCGTGTCTGTCTCTCTCGGAATAAGTGTGTGTGCGCGTGTGGGTGTGGGAGGGAGAGTTTGTGTTCTGCTGCGTCGTCAAGCTATTTTCACTACTAGGGCATTCATTTACGGAAAAGTTGAAATAAGGTGATACAAGGTTTCTGCCTGAAAGCACGCTTACAGTATGTGTGTGTCTGTGTGTGTCTGTATGCCTGTGTGTGTGTACTGTATGATGTATGTGAATGCGTGTTTAATGTATATTTTCCCGTCTCTGCTCTGGCCCCCAGGTGTTTGACAGCAGAATGGAGAAGGATCTTCTCCTAGAGTTCACCAAGGAGATGTTCACAATGAATCAATTTGAACAGGTTTGATATCTCCACATGATCTCCCAGTCTTTGGGACAGTACTTGATGCTCTGACATTCAAATCACGTGCTTGGATTACTTCATGTCACTTGTTTTTCTTTTCCTTTATTAAAAAAAAAACAAAAAACATCACTACCTGCTGAATTGTTGTTGCATGTGACACCAAAAACACCTTGAACTCACTACACTCTTTTTGTCCCCGCCACTCTCCATAATGTCCCCGTCCTTCGTCCTCTTCCTCAGCTCTTCCTCCCCAGCCTGTTGAGGTGCACGGCGGGGTTGGTTGGCAGCAGCGACCCCGTGTCTCGTCACTGCGGCCTGGAGGTGTTGGTCAGTCTGATTTTGGCCAAGGCCCCTCCCCCCACAGCTGGCTCCATGGCCTTCGAGACCTACCCCCTCCTCTTCACCACGCCGCTTGCAGGGTGAGTTACCGACCACAGCTGGGATTTAAATGTTTGTTTACCGTAATCCTTAAGAAACATATTTGAAAGACTACGATTAGACTTTCAGCATGTATTATTTCACCTGGGTAATAATAATATTAATATTAATGATCGCTCAGATTTAGCGCTTTTCGAAGTAGCCAAAGTTGCTTTACAGAAAAGGAAGGAACCAACTTTATTACAGACAGAATAACTAAAACAATAAATCTAAGATTTGACCCAAAACAAATTGCAATTAGTAATCTTTCAAGGTTTTTTTTATATCCTTAGGGTCATCCAAATAACATTTTTGTGTAGTTTTTATTGGTTGACGAAATTGTCATCATATTTAGTCATAGTTTTAGATTCATTTTCATTTAGTGAAAAAAGGTAGTCGACGAACATTTTTCGTCTTAGTTTTAGTTGACGAGAACAACACTGGTGGGGTCTGATTCTGTAGATGTGATGTGATTTGATGTGGTGTACCTCTCCCATGCAGCATTGAGGCTGCCCAGAGTGGCGCCGGCTCGGTACCAGAGCGGGTGCTGTCCATGCTCAGCCTGCCCCAGGAGGACCAGCCCCTTACGGACCTGTCGCTGCCATGGGCGGCCCTGGTCCTTCTGCCACACCTCAGGTACACTGGCATCACCAACAGGCACTCACTCACTCACTCAACTCACTCAACTCAACTCACTAATCTTTTTTATATATATTTTAGACCACTGGCTTCCACTAGTGTGGTTCCTGCTGTGACAGCCCTCCTCAGTCACCTCATATGTGAGGTTGAGACGGAGAAGCTGGGAAAAGGTTTGTGTTTTTTTTTTTCCTATTTTCTTTCTACCTTCTTCTGTACAACACAAACCGAAAAAACAAATGTTACCACAATACTTCAGTCAAACTCATCTCCATGATGTGTATGCCAAATGTTTACAAATTCCCAGCTCGTATGATCATATGATCCCCATACTCAGTTGTTTACGTCTTGCGTGTCGAGTTTAAAAACGGTAACAAAGATTATATAAGCTTGAAACCCAGGCTGTTCGTGATAATAAATGCACTTTAAATATACTGTATTGTTCAGTTAGTGTTACAACACTATGTCCACCCTCTGTTCCGAGGACCCCAGGGGTCCTTAAGGGGGTGCCAGGGGTCCCCTGCTAATTGATAGTTGGCATTTGTACACACTCGGGGCTAAATTAATTAACACAGAGGAAAAATCTCGGAGACCTAAAAAATGTTATCCTAATAATGCATCAAGCTGGAGTTCCTTGAAATCCAAAAGGTAGAGAATTACTGCTCCACACTAATCATCTGTCATTTTCCTTCACCTCCCTGACCTCGTCCCCTCAGCTGGTCTGTTCGTGGCCAGACAGGCCCTCAGCTGTCTTCTCAACCTAGATGGTTCTGCTGAGCTCCTGTCACTGGTCCCAGTAGACAAGGTCATCTCAATCCTAAAGTAAGCACCCAACCTTCTGTGTCTTTTGTGTGTACTGGGTGGTTTAATGCAACCTTGGCAGTGTTGGAGGAGCAAAGCCGTTAACATTAGCTACATGTTAGATGGTGTCCTAGGTTCCTGGTATCCTAGATTATTTGTAGGACTTCATTGTTTTTCTTTGCACTGTACTTATGTGTCCATTTACTGGAGTTGACTGGAGTTCAAGCCATTTGATCTTGCACTTATTATGTTTCCCTGGACTCTTCGACAAAAAGTATGAACATCCCCCCGATTCCCAAGTGGCAACTGTAACCCCTGATCCACTGCCGCACTGAAGTTGTTCATCATTTTATGTTTCAAGGTTTTAATGTTTTCAAAGTATAATGATGCGTTGTCTGTAAGGGTTTGAAATGTAAACATACTGTACAAGTAAGACACGCGAACGTGTGAAGCGAAAGCAGTGTATTTGAAGTCTGTCAAAATTATTTTGTATATTTGGATTGGTGTAACTGCGCCCTCTGTTGGCGTGACACCGCAGCATGGCACACACAGACAGACATGTTCTGCCTAGCTTACATAGTAAGGGCTCACTGCGTTCGCAATGACCATCATGTGAACTTTTCCTTTGACGTCTCTTACAGGACGTTTCCCGCAGACCTGTCGGCTCTGTTGCTAGCTGACCTCTATTACACCCGCCTCTCTGTCAGCGGAGTCCAGCAGCACCTCTCCCACAATGCACTGCTGGAGCTATACCAGATCCTGCACTCCAACATTTCCTCCAACATCCCCAAGGCAAGAGGAACTTGCAGTATGAGGAAGTAGTAGTACTGTACAGTAACAGTATGATGTGCCTTGGAAGTTGTGAAAGTTTAAATCAAATGCAATACAATCATTTGCAGATATTTGTCTCTGGTTATTTCACCATTTGAGACACATGTGAACTTAAAGATGGAGTGCCATGATTTTTTTCCCATCCTAGAACATGATCATCAGGTACTATGATTATACTAGGAGGAAGATTTATTTCAAAAAAGTGTATAGAAAGTGTTAAATTATGTTTTTATGTGGCCACACCCACCAGTTCATTAGGTATGCATGGTTTTCACCTTAGCACCGCCCACCTGAACTTAAGCCTTCCCCACAGCTGTTCTTGTATGATATTGTGGGAGGGGTTACGGGTTGTGATGTCACTAAAATGGTGTTATTTCGATTGGGCCTTTTGACTCAAAGGCTTGCAGCTTTCAGGAAGAAACCAAAAATATAAACATATTTGAATATTATAACCACACCTGGGGGTGTATTAGGGTAATGTTAACTCCATAGACACATGCAAAACAGAAAAAGCAAATCATGGCACTCCATCTATAAACTATTATCCCCTGTATACGTAGGGCTCTATACAGTACACCCAATCTCCCAGACGAAAATAGCTGATCTACAAGCACACAACACGTTTCATTGAGATCATCTGTTGCCCCATAATTGGATGGTTAGATTTCAAGTGGTTAACTTCAACTTTATTGTCAAATTAAGTTTACAAGTGTAAAGGAGGGAGTGAAATTGTTTATACAACCTCCCATGTCTTGTAGCTTCAGAAATGGGTCAAGACTGAGACAAAGGATAACAAGACTTTTAAGATGTTAAATATAGGTACATATGGTGCATGGTCAAACAACTATAGTAGATCTGTCTTTTGTGCAAGTAGAGAGAACATTTAGCAGTTTTAGCAAATATCAGGCATGTAAGTTTGTCCATGTGTTTTATTCTTTTCCCAGATCCGTCTGCTCACTCTGAGGATCCTGAGTCACTTTGAAGCTGAACTTCCTGCACAGGCTGAGGTAGAACTCAGTAAATGAAGAACATGTCTGTCAAATATTATAATTGTATACATTGGAGGGTTACTGACTGACAGCCTGACTTACGCTAAGTTTATACTACCGGTACATTGTATGTCGCTCGCAGAAAATAGCAGATCTACACTTTCGCATTGTGTCGTGATGCGACGCCTTGAGAGCTTGTGGCCTTGTGGTTAGAGTGTCCGCCCTGAAACTGGGAGGTCGGGGGTTCGATCCCCGGCCGGGTCATACCAAAGACTGTAAAAATGGGACCCAATGCCTCCCTGCTTGGCACTCAGCATCAAAGGGTTGGATTGGGGGTCCAATCAGCTTAATGATTCCCGAGCGCGGCACATGCTGCAGCTCACCACTCCAAGAGATGGGTCAAATATTATTATTATATATATAAACTTTATTACAGGCTCATGGCCCACAGGGTAAAAGACAATACATCACATATAAAAAAAATAAAATAAAAAGGTTGCAGTACAGTACGTTTACTCAAGAGAGGCACTCGTGCCAGTGTCCTCTGATCTTGGAAGTGTATCTGACCGAACTTCGTCCAGGGTCCGTCATTTGACCAATTAATCCATTCAAAGAGAGATCCAGTCTGCACATGAACTTATACGTCAGGTTCCTTAACAGAGCCATGAAGGTGGTGAGACCCAGTGAACAAAAGAGCTCACTACCTGGGTTTTTTTAACAGAATCCTGAGGCAGTCATTGTAGGCTACTTGTAGCTTTCGTAAGCTCTCCCTCCTATACTTCACCCACAAAGGGGCAGTAATTTATTATTATTATTATTATTATTATTATTATTATTATTATTATTATTATTATTACTATTATTGTAGAGCTGTTATTTTCACCGTCTGACAAGGTATACAACCAGGCTTTAGCATTTTTATTTACAACAGCAGGATAGAATGCTAAACTCTGCATGTTGAACTGAAATTGAACTGTATACACAATATACTTTAATATGTATATGGTTGTGTCATGTCATGTGTGTGTGTGTCCAGAGTGAGGAGCGCATGGAGGTTCTGCCAGTGTTTGCAGTGTGTCTGCAGGCTGAGCTTGTGCCAGCCACGGTACAGGACTATAAAGAGAAGCTGCTTTACCTCCGGAAGCTGAGACACGACCTGGCTCAACCCTGTCTGCCCCAGGGGCCTCATGGGGTCTTCCAACAGGTACACACTCAAATCCTCAGTGTTGGTCTTAGGACTTATAACGTCCATTTCACTTCCTAACTATCAATCGTTTGGCTGATTGATTGATTGATTGATTGGTTGGTGGAAAACAGTGTCTGTTATTCTTGTTTATTTCCTCAAAAGATGCTGTTTTATGTGTAAATGCAGTGAGTACAATGTATTTATACGTTGTTTTGGTTGTGTTTGTTTCCTTTCCAGGTGCCCCTCCGTTATCTCATAGCGATGCTGTTCATCAACTTTAAGCCATTGTGGGGCCCAGTCATTGAATTACTAGTGTAAGTGTATTTTACCTTTTTATTTTGTGTCCTCCTAACAGATATCAAGGGACACTTTTAATTTAACAGGACGCTGTGTTTTCCTGCAGAAGGCAAGAATTGCGTAGTTCGCATTCTTAGCATTTCAACAGACAAAAGATATAACATGTCAAGATATCCTTATAATAGACAGAACTAATTAATACAACTACTGTAATACGTCTTTGTCTCCATCCAGGAGCCATGCCAGAGGGATGGACAACAAGGACTTCTGGAAGGTTTATCATGAACACCTGGAAATGGTAGCAGAGCTGGCAGGTAAGGAAAGGCTGATGGGACGCTGGTATAGTTGGTGGAACGTCAGTTGCATAAAAAGCTGTAAACTTTATTTATTTTCTCATTTATCCACCTTTAGAATAGGGCCTGCTAATGATGGTTTGCTACCTGTCAATGTAGCAAACCAGTCAATCCCTGCAGACTATAAGTAAAATGAATTCACATTCTGTAAATTGATCCTTTAAAGATCGACGCTATTTAGAGCCTAGTTGCGTGATGCCAGATGATCGGAAGTCTGTTGTAACAACGAAAGCAGGGAGATTGTCCTCAGTTTCTAGTAACTGATGCCTTTAGAGACTGACTAGTGCTATGTAGCATCCATTTTTATTTATTTTTGACAAATGTCCCCTCTTGTGTACTTCAGAAAAGGAATTGAGGGAATATGAAGATGACGATGACAACGCGGGGACGTCAGACCTCTGCGGTGAGCCTGGCTGCGACGTCATCGAGAGCGGGGAGGTGGGCGTACTCTTCCTGGAGTGCCTGAAGCTGACCTGTGACCCCAGCGAGAGGACAGACTTCACCAACTTCCGGGACCAGCTGTGGCACGCCATGGCCCAGGTCCCCGACAGGGTGGAACCTCGGAGCAGGGAGCTCAGCCCCCTGATGCTCAGGTTCATCAGGTCAGAGAAACCCATTTCTATACCAATGTATAGTTATACTTTGTCTCATGACAGGCTCACTGCATGCTCACTGCATGCTCACTATGAGCTCTTTTTTGTCTTTGCCAAAAATAGCAGATCTGCAAGGTGTGCTTGTAGATCGGCTATGTACAGGAATATAAACCAGGACAATGGAAAAGAGTATTTTACGGGTCCCTGGAGGAGGGCAATTTATTTTTCTACTTTATCCCAGTTGTGGACTATGACTCAGATAACCACACGGGGGCTAAGTGTCGTCTCCTGGCGAGCCTGCTGGCGCGATTGCATTTGAGAATTAGTAACTAGACGCGTTGTAAGCTTGTAGATCTGCTCATCTCGGAGCGGAACACCCAAGCAACAAAAAATGTCTTGTCTTTTAGTTCTACTGGGTCTCTTCTCTAGTACTAGTCCCTCCATAATAGTGATGGTTTTGGTCATCGCTCATCATAGCTTAGTTTTTGTTTAGTTTTCGTCAGTGAAGAAAGGTCTAACATTTGACGTCATAGTTTCAGTTGACGAAACGAACACGGCACTAATAAGTTAACCCCCCTGCTGTGATCCACAGGAAGGAGTTCTTCCCAGCGGACCTACTGGTGGCGCCCACTCAGAGCCTGAAGAAGAGGAACGCTGTCACAGAGGAGTCTGCCATGGAGGTGGAGGAGGAGGAGCAGGAGGAAGATGACGAAGAGCCGGAGGACAGTGGGAGACAGCAGAGGAAGAAGCCTCCTAGGAGAGCCGCCGCCAAGTAAGACAATCAGGACAATGGTTTTGTAATGTGTTTTACTGTCTGTCTTCTAATTCTTTCATTCTACATTACGGTAACTACCTACTGTCATTTAAACGAAAGGACCATACTGGTGGCCTCCTGTACTCGACATTACTGTAGAGTACGGTAATGTCGAAATATGTAGTCATAATTCATATGTGTGCTGTTTGTCATGCCTTTCAAGTGTCTACACCTGTTTCTTACTCCCGTAGACAGCTAATGGCCCATCTAAAGGTGTTCTCCAAATTCACCAACCCTGGTTCGCTCTACCTGGCGGACAGTCTCAATGAGCTGTACAATCAGGTAATGAATGCACAGTTGTCTGTTACTGTAGTACATGCACATGTGTAAAGAAAAGGTGTCTTTGGTGAAGTGAAAATGGTGTTTAGTTGGACTTCCAAGCCTGATGCGCCAGGGGATTCTACCGAAAATCAAGCAATTTTTCCCAGTAGGTTACTTATCAAGCCGATCTTTTCTGGAATGGTATGTCAAACATTGCTATTACTAACCCTCCCCCAACCCCAAACCTAACCATAACTGCAAGCACGTGTCGTTTTCTGTCAGAAGATTTCCGGGTTTTCGTCTTATCAATGCCAATCATGCCGGGCATGTTCCCAGACTACATGGGACTGGTCGAAAAGATCGGCTTGATAAGCAACCTACTGGGAATAATTGCTTGATAACGGTCGAAGCGGGTGGACTGGGAATAATGGCTTGATAAGTAACCTACTGGGAATAATGGCTTGATAAGTAACCTACTGGGAATAATGGCTTGATAAGTAACCTACTGGGAATAATGGCTTGATAAGT
>OOFJ01103920.1:0-10935 GCA_900323375.1 Benthosema glaciale
TAGGTGGCGAAATTTGGAATGGAATTTTAACATTTCTATATTCTATGCTTTCTTTTTGCTACATGAGAAAGAGGACTCATTATTGCGCTGAATGATTATTATAAGCCTGGAAATTGGGATTTAATAATTCATATTCTGGAAAGGTTTTTGGTCCTGTGCGACTGCCTACAAAGCGCCACTGATCCTCTGCTTCTTCGTTGGCCATTCTTCAGGTGGTCACCCTCTATTTAAGCTGCCTGCACAAGTCCCAGCATGCCGTGGTCTTGGAGAGACTGAGATACTCCATGCCCAACAACACCGAGCTGGGCCTAAGGTACCGTTCACCACTGTCATCGCCAACCCTGCAAATGCATGCCTAGCAATGAATGGAGCACACATTCAGCAGCATGTATTGTGATGACTTATCACAGGTTTCTTTCTGTGGTTGTAGCTTCATTGGTGTATTGTTGCAGGACATCTAGATTCTAGAGACGTATTTTGCCTCTGGAATGAACATGTGCACAAGGTTATATTGCCATATTTAGATTAGATACAAAGGTTATTTACTGCCATATTGCGTGTCACATACTTGCTGTACATTTATCATTAAGTTAATGGCTATTGGATGTACTGGCTATGTTTGGGGCTTCTGTGGTGTCGAGGATGAGTCTGTCGCGCACTGATCGGAGGCAAGTTTGTGGGGTTTCTAGATCCATGCTGTTCAGACGGTTAGTGTTGGTTTGTCACTGTACAGGTTGCTGCACCATGAATGGCAGGATGGCAACATTGAACACCTGAAATTCCAGGCCAGAATGTTGAGCAGTAGTATTCCAAAATGTCTGGCTTCCTGGAAAATGTAAGTCCCAAGATCTCTCCTCGCTGCTCAGAAACGAAAAAAAAAAAAAAAAAGCATGAGGAAATTATGCTTAATTCAGATAGAAATGCATCGGACCTACAATAATGTCTTTGTAAAAAATATAAATAATAGTAATAATCTCACATTGAGGATTCATAATTTGACGCTGATCAGTTTGTTAGCTAGCCAGCTAGGATGGGGAAACTAACACCAGCCACAAATCTGTGATTTAAAATAAAATAAATTAAAAACCTGGTGACAAGCAAAGCTTAGTTTCCTCTCCTTGCTGCTAGCCATTACTGTCTTTTAAAGAGCGTTTGGGAGTTGTCCTGCAGTGAAGCTCACAGGCCTTTCTGCTGCATTCCAGAGCAATAGCTGTGGAGAGGGAGCTAAAGGAACCATCAGAGGTGAGTTAGTGATGGAGGGGGGGGTGGGGGTGTCAGGGTAAGACTCACTGAGAATCAAAATGATGACAAAATAATGAATCGACATCCTAACCTTTTGTGCTTGCCTTTTCCTCCAGTCAGTCAGTAAGTTTTCCTCGTCTGACTTTGACTGTTCTGGCCGTTTGATGTTGTTGAATCTCATTTCTTCCCCTGCAGGCTTATTTGTCACTGTGCACACAAACAAACGGGTGTAATGTATGGTGTTTTTTTTAGAGTGTCACAGTTTGAAAACATTCGCTTTTGTGATTGGTGATGTGGCTCAGGTCGCTTTTTCTGTAGGAAGCAAAAGCAATCTCTGACTTCATGCCTTTTTGTTCTTGTGTGTTTTTTTATTTTTATTTGTCCTCGTCCTTTTAACTGACACCACCTCCTGCGTTTGGTGGTCTTCTTTTTTTTTTCTTTTTCTTTTCCCCCTCCCCCACCTTTTTTATTTTCTTGTAGGTCCGAAATCTGTATCGGCAAGCTCTCCAAAGTCTCCCACTGTGTGCCACCATATGGAAAGATGTAATTTCCCCACAAAAAAACATCACATACTCAACACAATTTGTTGCACCTGAGCGGTATTACACCTATGTTCACCTGCCACCCTTCCTTCCCCTCCCTCCTTCCCTACTCCTCTTTCACCCTCTCCTCGCTCCCTGTCTCTTCCCTCCTTCCAGTGCCTGCTGTTTGAAGCTGCGGAGGGAGGTAAAACGGATAGACTGAGGAAGCTTGTTGACAAGGCCCGAGAGGTGGGAGTCAGTCTAAGTGAGACCCTAAATTTAGGCCCCGGCAGAGTTCAGGGAGAGGATTCCTGACACACACTACTACTACAGCACACACACAACAACACACCACTCAGTGCGTGCCCAGTTTTCCGACGAGAAGTAAAAAGAAGCGCTAGTTTGGAACTAGGTTTATCCAATCAGACCAGACGAAATCAAACTGCCAGCTGCTGCCTAGGTAAGCCAGGGGAAAACGCGTGGAGGTTGGTTGCCTGCACTATCCTGCACCTCCCTGTAGCGCCGCCAGGCGGCGCCAGGAACCAAGGAACAGTCATCAACGGAAGCCAATGACCCACCACTCCTCAAATGACCACAAAATGTGTTGGGGGGCCCCGCTTATATCATCCTTAACATCGTGTACGTAAGTATAGATCCTGCTCAGTGACAAAGTCTTATCTTTTTATCCCCCCCCCTCCCCTCTGTTTTAATTTACATGTTCTCCCTCTTTTTGTTTGTACCGTCACCTTTTTTATTTTTGATATCCCTTTCCCCTACCCTTGTTTACCCGGGGTTTGGCATTTGGACGGACTATGATTGTCACTGTGGTGTTAACATATCTTGTGTTTTTAAAGGACGGTTTCCCCTATAGTGATGCTGCAAGAAAACTGTACAATATCTATTTTTTTTGTTTGTTTTGTCTCAAAAGGAAGAGATTGTTTCATTTGTTTATAAAAAGTGATAAAAAAAAAATTTAACAATCAAAAAGAAACTGTTGAAAATCACAGTCCATGTGGAACGTGGCTGACCTGCCCAGTATTCTATTTGGCCTTCCGTTTGTTGCCAATACCTTTTTGAGACTGCCACAGAGACTGCTGAAACGCTGTGATGATCCTTCGGCCAGCCGATCAACGGGGAAGGCCCTTTAAACTCATTATTACCAGGACAAGATAGTCAGCAGCCTGTAGCTTACATGTTTTCCTGTGCAATCTTTATTTTTTATTTTCCTTGGAGTATATAATTAAGTTAAATGAGGACAGGCAAATTTAAAGTCCTTCAACTTTTATTTTGTATGTTGTATTAAAAAATGTTTATATTAAATTATTCTCTAATGAAAAGGTTTCTGTTTTTTGTGTTTTTTATTATCTGTAAAGTTACTTTGTCTGGGGGTGGGGTGGATGCATGGGGTTCTAGTCAGTCGACAGTCAGCAAATGTGCAGTGTAACCTTATTGACTAAGTCGACTGGTTTTTGATATTTAGTCGACTAAGACAATTTCAGAAGACTAAATACTAGGATGAATGCTGCGTTATTCAAAAATGGCAAAAATTAACATTGCACTAAGACTAAAAGATTAAGATTTTGGTATTTAGTCGACTAGACGAAGACTAAACAATTTCAGAAGACTAAATAGGACTAAGACTAAATGGTGTGTTATTCAAAAGACTAACACTAAATAAAAACATTCTGAAGGGAAAAATCCACTGCAAAGTCTGTGAGAGGAAAACGGTGCATATATCTTTGGTACGATGTACCAACAGTCCGACACCCTATCCCAAACCCTAACCTCAACGTGGAAGCCGAGTGAGTCTTAACTGGCCACGCATGTATCTTAATGCATGTCAGACCACTGGTATCGGTGGTATGTCGCACCAACGTATGCCCCCTGCCCTGAGAGAAAGCACTTAACCCAGATGCAACGTGTGTATCAGTACATTTATGTCATAAGGATACAATGCCACTCAGATGGGATGTGGGCATCAATAAAGGGATGTGTGGGCATCAATAATGTCACCAAGTACACATGTATTTAGGAACTACACTGGTCCTCACATTCCTGTAACCCATTAAGACCTGAGGCCAATTTGTACATAATGCCTTCATCAGTAGTTCTCAAGCCTTTTTTTGTGCCAATGACTCCTAAAATGCTATGTATTTGGCCACAGACCACCATCTGAAAATGTTCAACCTTTTTTAAACATGTTCAAGATTTGTGGAAAAAGGTAAAAAAATTACATGCTTTACCAGTTTTAATGGCTTAATAATTTTTTTTTATCATGGAATGAACAATACAGCTAAAAGCAGTAACGGGAGACATTTTATTTGAAATCAAACAAGTTTCATAAATATAGAATAAGAGATTTGGATAAGAATTTGAATATAACAAAGTATGGTCACATAGGAACACTACACAGGGGTCACTTTTTAGCCCTAAAATTGACCACCTGACCTAGCATGTCTGATCAATGGCTGTTTGATAGTCAGCTCATGATGCCTTCATTACATAGTAATATGTTTAATTTGTATAGCACACAACCAAGAAGTGCTTCACAGAACAGTATAAAAACAATCTAGTAGTAGCAAGCCACATAAAATTACAATTACCGTAAGGTGTAAATAAAAGGGTGTTGGTAAGAACTAGTAAACGAAGCCATGAAAGAAACACCGGGACAGTGTATTTCATATAAAATGTGGAATTGTATAAAAATGATTAACATGTATATAACAAGGGAGCATAAATATTGAATGGTAAACAAAAGTAAAAATGAGGGAAAAATCACAAGGTACTGTTAAGGTTTTGTAGAGTCATTGGTGTGTATGTTGGATTCTGTATAATGGTTCAGCCAGTCGTGTAACGTCAACTTCTTCCACCATCAAACGGGGACTACAAGGGCCTGTGTCGACGTACACGACTGTGTCTCTGGATCTTCCGAGTTGACAGACGTGATGTCGTGGCTGCTGCTGCTGTGGTGCGATCGGTGTGTGTGTGAAGTCCACTGAAGGAAGCTGCCGAGATCTACTCTGAAACGCAGACTGAGGAACATATAGAGCAGAGGGTCCAGACAGGCGGGCAGGGACATGGTCAACAGCGCTGTGAACCTGATGAGCTCCGGGCTGGAGACTAGGGAAGGATGCCGATGGCGAAGCATGAAGGGGAGGAGAGTTGCAGAGAAGCAAAGCAGGCAATTCGAAAGGAGGACGGCGGTCACCGTTTTGGTCATGGTGGCACGATCCTGGTGGACTCTATTCGGCTTCAACGTCATCTCTTCACCCCCGGGCTGCTGGTTCACACGACAGTGCGTGGCGGTCATTAACAGGTAACAGAGGAAGTTGAGTGATAGCAGCGTCGAGTTGTAACCCCAACAGATGGAGTGATTATGAGAGAAGGACATGCAGATGGAAGTGAGACTGTGTTCATCAGCTCTGAACAGGAAAGGACTCGCAGCAGCGCAGAGCACCAGGGTGCAACAGACCGCTGCTACGACCTGAACACCCCTCCTCCTCTGCCCCGGCAGTAGATTCCTGCCGGCCTTCTTGGGCTCATCGCTGCATCGCATTTGCTCGAAGACGACGGCCGTCATAAGGAGGACCCCGGCTTCAGAGGAGAGCGCGAACAGGACGTTTGTGGTCCAAGGACGCGCTTCCAGCTCCCACCACGGACAGCCGCCGCCGTGGTCCACGGTCAGGACGTCTACCACAGCCAGAGTGCCACTCGAGAGACCCGTGAGGAAGTGGACCCAGTATAGGACCCCCAGGAGATGCTGGACGGGGTGGGGTCTCAACGCGGAGGAGAAGATTGAGAACAGCACCAGGAAATTGAAAGTGATGGAGAGGACAATGATGACCCAGATGACAAACTGATACCAGTAGGTAGCAAACGAGCTCTGGCACGGATGGAATGGACCTAGAGATGGAGACAAAATGTGATAAGATGTTTTTTTTTGTTGCTGTCGCTTATTTAAATAGTGGAGGTGGAAAGACATTCTCTGAACATACTCACCAGGGACAGGAGAACAGCGAACAGCAGCTTGTTTTGTACCGTCTACACTTGGTTCCATTGCCAAGTCCTCTGGACTGCCATATTCTATGAGAAAATATCACAATATACATTCATTTTTATGCCCAGCTTTCCGAGGTTGTGTAAACACAAACGCTGAAGATAAAAGTGAAGGCGGAAAAGTGAAATTCAATTGTGATTGGCCAGAATGAGATGATGTATGATGACAAAAGCACCCCTTACTTCACATGGGTGTTATTATTTTTTTATCTAAATTCTTAAACTCTCTGGTCTTCACTGACCAATATATAAATCAGACCAATAAATAAAGACCAATAAGATCTTTTAAGAAATTGGCCAAATTGATCTTGCATTAAAGGCACAACAGGCTTGAATAACTGAATGGACACCGCAAATGTCTCTGCTTCCATATAGGACTGCATGATAAAATTATTAGACACTTAAATGCTATATGAATAAGTCAACCTTTATTGATCCTGCAGGGGAAATTCAGTTGTCATGGCAGTAGAATGAAACACATGACAGAAAGGCAGAAGAAATCAATGCACCAATGAAATGAAACGGTGATCACAATAACCCCTCCTCCTTTATCATACAACCACAGCTGTGGTAGCCTCGGTTCCAGCCTTACTCATCTGCAAAGTGAAAACAATATAAGGCAAGTGTGCTTAGCCGGAAGTGTCTGTCCGGAACATCCGTCAAATGTATATCCCCTGGACACGATATTCTTTTGACCAATCACAACACTTAATTCACAGAGAATGTATGGAGCGCATTCATTTTGTACTGATAACGAGCACCTTATCGATCAGGCTTATCGAGCCAGGTTCTAATCGAGCATTTTCTATTATTTTGTGGAAAGACGGGAGACAATAAATTCTGAACAGAACCCTTATCTTTTACTATAGGGCCTTGAAATACAGTACTTTTCTAGCAGGCGGAAGGCAATTGACTTTTTTGCCAATAAAATAGCCTAATATTAAAGAAACTGTTAACTGGCTAATATGTGTACGTCACTTTAAAAGCGCTGATTGGCAGGTATCAATACCAAGCCCCCAGTAAGGCTATCCAACGTTGAAGCTGCCACTACCTACTGGCAAAAAGTGGAAGTGCAGCACTTTCATGGAGGTGGACGGACGTTCATGACGTCTTGTGCGTCTTGACAGCCTCTGGACCTCAAATTTGAGGTCCATAGGCTGTCGCTCCGGCTCGGCCTCTATCCTTTTATTACTCTGTGATCAATACACTTAGACCGACATGTACCAGAATAGATCATTACATTCATTTCTTGAATGCCTCTTGTCATGATTGTTTAAACACAACGTCATGGCCCGCTATGCTCGATAACAGACTTGATAAGCCCAAAGCTTTATTGATAATGGGTAGTACTCTAAGGTTGTTATCTGAGTTTTTTGGGGGGATATCGGTTATCGAGCTTCATTAATTGGTCATTAATCATTTCTACATAATAAAGAGATAAAAAGCAAGGCTTTTGCACACCTACAGGTGACAGGTGCATAGGAGAAGGACAGCCAAGTTTCCCCATGTCACGAAAAAGAACATGAACAAATTCAGTGAAAATGTTTAGTAGGGATTCTGGAACCAGCAACGTTTCGGCCGAAACGTTGCTGGTTCCCTAATGAAGTTAGTTTCTTTTAAATTTACATAATAAAGAGAAAAGGTTTTGACTCACCCTGAAAGGTTACATCATAACTCTCTTGTTGATTCAGACTTGGATTACTGTTGTCAACACTTCCAAGGTTCCAGGGGAAGAAGGGGCACTTTGATTTGGCCCAGGGTGCAAACACACAGCACTGGTAGGCAAATGGCAGCTCCGCTACCCTGCAATGGTACACGGAATGAGTAATTAATCACTCCACAGACAGATTATGCTACACAGGAAGTATTAACATTAGAGTAGAACTTCACAACACTGAGTATCAAAGTTTAAAACGGCAATGTTATCAGTTAGGCCCAAATGTATGTAAATATGAAAGTGTGTGTGTGTGTGTGTGTGTGTGTGTGTGTGTGTTTTGGTGCGTGTGCATTTTGGTGTCAAGGACCCCTAAATCCTAAGACCCCCACGAGAAGATTTTTACTGCTCTAGGAGTTAGTCTAATGATCTTGTTTTCAGCAATTTAAAGAAGAAATCGAAGAAATTCCATAAATTAGAAAACACATGTTTTAAGTAGTAGTGGAAAATAACCGATCTACAGGCTCACACGGGTCACGGGCTGAAAAAAAGTGTTGTCAACCTGAGGCTGGGCAGGAGGTGCAGGGGCAGAGGGTCTCTGAGCTGAAGGTTCCCAGACAGCTTCAAGTGGGTGAGTCCGTGAAGACCCTCCAAGGAGAAGGAAGACAGCCGGTTGGAGGTGAGGTCACTGCAGGTGAGAGAGGTTGATTGGTGTGTGCGTGCGTGCGTGCGTGCGTGCATGCGTGCGTGCGTGTGCAGGGGAGGGGGATGTCAAATGCATCGTCTTATCAAATTGTTAACTTTTTAGTTTTTATATGAATCATCCAAATCATTCTATACATGAACAAGACTATATTTCCATCGGCGCTGTCTACACTCATTAGAGACTCATTAGTAATCTTCGCACGCACACACGCACACACAGACACACGCACACCCACACACCCACACACAACATCGCACAGCTTAACTAACAGTCTAATTACAATAGTTTGCATGTGTAGTGTACACTGTACAGAGCCAGTATTCACTTTTCACATTTAGTACTACAATTATTACTGTTATGGTGTACTGTACTGTAAAATAAAATATAAGGTTTATTTATGAAAAGAAAAGTTTTACAAATCCTGTAGGCACTGTAGGCTCTACAAACTAATTACTACATTATATACTGCTTTGGAAGTATGTTCGAGCAATCTATTCTTTAGTCTACTCCATGCAGTTAAGAAGCTTTTAGAGCACGGATCTATGCATTCACTGACACTGCCCCTACGGTACACATACACAGTAAGCACACTTTGAGCAGACTGTACATTTCTATCATAAAAAAACAATACATCTATTCTCCAAATAAGCCTCTTCCAAAACATATTTTCTATGCGTGATCTGAGGCACTCAGTCACTCGCAGTGACCTGAGTGCCTCCATCTCCAGGAAGCTAGGTCTCCACATGGATGACATTATGACGCAAATCACTGGGAAAACACAATTAAAACAACGTCTCGGAGGTTTCATCTGGGCGACTAAAGCTTTTGGTATTGATTATGGCTAATACTAATAACAGATGACTCACAGTCTTTGGATCTTTCCACATCCAGTGAAGTTGGGTAGACACTGTATCCAGTTGTGAGATAGGTCCCTTTAGATAAGACACACAGGTTACATTCGCCCAATAGTCAGGGGAATATTATCAGAAGAATTCCAATCTGGGAATTCCTTACCAATACATTTCTTCACCAATGTGTGTTTGTAAAGGTGTCTAGTACCACACCTCACAAAGACTGAGGTACCATTAACAACCTATAAAATGATCGAGGTCATCACATTTTGGGCAAGTGGCCGTTTTTATCCCTTAACACATTGGTGAAGAAATGTATTGGTAAGACATTTATTCCCAGTTGTTATGAATATCCCCTGACTACAAAGGACATCAATGTCCAATTCCCAACCAGAGATTAAGATGGCATCTAAACATGTCTTCCCATAGAATTGAATACCGGTAATCTGGATATTAGGTTTGGGTTATTGTATTGTGTGTATTTGGTTATTGATGGGATATGATGTTTGCATGCATAATTGAAAATTAGGTTGCTGGAGTTAGATAAGAGATTGTAGAGACAGGCCTATCAACCTAGACATAATATGAATTGCATGACTAATGCCTCCGATGCTTTGTTTAGTTTCTTTTTGCCTTCTGATCTTTTGGCGTGGGGGTTTATTATTTTATTTTTTTGTACGTTTTATCCCATGATTTTGTAACCCATTTTTTTCACCCGGTGCCGATGCTTAATCTGTAATCATGAGCGCTACTCTCCCTCTGCCAACCTGGGGAGAGCCCTGAACTGAGCTCATGCTTTCTTCAATGCATGAGGAGTGAGCAGGCCACTTCTTATCACCTGACAGGGGGAGAGTTCCCCCAGGTAGGATGTAGTGCGTGGAAGGAACACGTTATTCCAACCAGTTCCTTACCCCTCCATCAGGTGCCCCGGCTGGCCATGGTTGGCATTAAAGAAACATATAGGATTACTGCATGTTTTTTTGTGAGGGTACCTACCCTAGGGGACACAGGGAGAACATGCAAACTCCACACAGAAAGAAAGACCCTTTTGCAAACCCCATTTACGGCGCTGATGACGTGGACGAGAGAACACGCCCCAGCGTCCCCGATGGGAATCAAAGCCGGCTGTGCGCCCACTGTGCCCCCATGGGGGTGTTTATTAACAATGAAATTGAGGATTGTTGTTGTTTGTTAAATACCGAAGTATATTGTTTGATGAAGAAAAAAGAAAAGCAAATGAAGATGCTCGTTTCCTAAACCGTATCAATGTGTATGTCAATGCATTTGTAAAGCTCTAAAGATGTATAGCGTAAAAAGGAACACTTACAGCTGCTGTAGGCTGGGCAGGAGTTCACAGATGGAACTGGGTACTGAGGAGATATGGGTGCCTGTGATGCTTCTGAATGAGGAGATTGTAATATTCTATCAGTGAGATCGTCAGTCGTCATTGTATCACTGTATCATTCTATCAGTGAGACGTGATAGCAGATACTTTTTATTTTGTTCAAGCACTTCTGTTAGCGTTTTTTGATGCTGTATAATTATTAGGAATGTGGTTCCTTTTTCACGTGTCAGAGATAATAATACTGTGTTGGAGCCGTGTTCTACGGCAGAGGTGAGGACCTTGCCCAAAGGTAGTTCAACAGGAATTAGTCTTGCGTTGCCAGACTGTTGTCTCTCGCAATTTTCAAATGCTGCCGTCATACAGTCTGGGGAATGGAAGCTCTGATCAGTAATAAAGCGGAAGTGAAGCCTCCTCCACACTTCTGTTTCGTCTTTATAGTAAAAATCACACCTGTGTGAAGTAAGTGGGGCAACTCTGTGTGGGGGTCCCTGGGGGGTCCCCGGAACTTCCAGACCCACAAGACCCTACAAGTTATTTTATGCAACAAAGAGCTGTCGCTC
>OOFJ01103931.1:0-13613 GCA_900323375.1 Benthosema glaciale
TTATAACCGCAGGTGTGCTGATTGGTGGCCCCGCCCACCACCAGATGAGGCAGACGAGGCAGTCAGCTCAAACCACCACCACTCTCAGCTGCAGGGGTGGTGGGGTGTACGGGGTGGTGGGGTGTACAACAGGTTCCTAACCCTAATTAGAGGTCAGGAGGAAAGGTCAGAAGTCTTGCCACCGACTTTTTATCTTCTATTTTTCATGTTCAGACATTTTGATGATGCATATACAAACAATGTTCACTGGAGCAGTGGAACCCCTGTTTTGTGCTTGTGTTCTGTTGTCGTGGAGCATTTGCTATACCGTATATTATACCCCAGCAGGGTCATTTCTCTAACTTGCTATCTTGAATGTGATTCTGTCGCTGCAGGGTGAACTATGGGTAGCGTATAGTATGGATTATGGATGCCTTATAGCCCCTCCAAAAGCACACCAACCCCCACTGATATCTACATGTCGAATAGTGGGGCTCACTCACCTCTTTTGCTTTCTTCAGTATGTTCACCCATTGACTAAACGGCAGGAAAAAAACAACTGTCATCATTCTGTTAAAATCATACAAATATACGTACATATATAGTCTCCATGTTTATTCATTCAAGCACGTTTATCAACCCATTGTACAGCAGGTATTTATGTATACCTATTTATGTATACCTGCGATACCTTCAAAACTTTTATTTATGTATACCTGCGATACCTTCTTATGGCACCGCAGGCGTGACTGAAATGACGTTAAAGCACACCCTCGAGTGTAATATTGCTTAATTTACGGACAGGGGTCATCAGTATCTCCGTAGTCCGTACACAGACAAATATGTCTGTGACTTGTCCGTGGGCACATTGTTTATACACCATCATAATGTTCCATAATTTTGATCATAAGACCCAATTACTGAATGTGAAGTCAACACATAAACAACAACAATTAATAATTAATAATAATAATAATATGGCATATTAGGAGTCCAATTAGTACTAGTGGTTCTCAAATGTTTTATTTGCATGTACCCATTTAAATGGAACCAAGGACCCCCTCAAATGGAACCAAATGGACCCTCAATTTGAAAACTGTCATAGTTCCATGATCATTCAGGGACAGCTCTTCATGTGTTTCTGGTAATATTATTGTCCACTCATTTTGTATGTCCGTGCCAAAAATGGAACTTTGACAAAAAAAGGCCACCTCAAGCCAGCATGACGACGGTGACCCCTGCTTACTGACCTGCAGTCTTGGGGCGTGTCAGCCAGCAGCAGTAGGTACTTATCCTCGGGTAGGAGCAGGGCAAAACAGCAGTCCCGCTGGCCACCAGTGGGCAACCTGGGCAGGTCCAAGATCGTCGAGCCTTTCGCAATCGTTTCACAGCTGTGTAAGGCCACCAGTTGGTCAGGAGGGGATGACTCGTCGTGGCACACGAGCAAGCTACCATCAGCTGTCAGGAGGAGGAACCTCTTCTTCCACTGTTTGAATATGAACCCCCCTGGAGGACAGGAGGCAATTGGGGAGGAGCAGCGGATAGGCAATAAAGGAATAGATAAAGGAGTAAACGGTCAGCCGGGGCGCCTGATGGAGGGGAAAGGAACTGGTTGAATATCATGTTCCTTCCTACCGGGGAAATTCCCCCTGGTTGGAATAATGTCTTCCTAGTACGCTACTGGGGAAGTTCCCCCGTGTCAGGTGATAAGCCTGACTCTGCCTGGTCACTCCTCATGCATTCAAGGAAGCATGAGCTCAGTTTGGGGCTCTCCCCAGTTGGCAGAGGGAGAGTACAGCGGCCAGGATTATAGCTTAGGCATTTGGCACTGGGTGAAAAATGGGTTACAAAATCGTGGGATAGGCCTACTTAAAAAAACTTTCAAAATTGGTAGGTTGCAAAAAAAAAGTTGTTTTGTTTTGATATTTTAACCTAAAAGCCTAAAAGTTGGTTAAATTCCCTTGGCCAGCTGGCCAGCTGGGAAAATGAGGGTTGAAAAGTACCCATCTGCCAGCATCTGCCTCTGCCCCCAATCTGCCCTTGAGCAAGACATCTAAAAACTCCCAATTGTTCTAGTGGAGATGCCCTTTTGCCAACAGAAGATATTGGCTGTAATGAATGTGCAATGCATCTCACCATGCAGCACTGTTAAAGAGCAACCAATGCTCCACCTGCATCCATTTTTATGTTCTCAGAGTTAACCACAAGAACCAGTGTCCCTAGATTCTGGCCATAACACCGTACATTAGCCGAAAATAGCAGATCTACAAGCCCACAACACTGCACACCGAGTCACTGTGGTGCATTATGAGCTTGTAGATTGGCTTTTTTTGCTGAAGAGATTTTGTGTTGAGGGAAGAAACGAGTGTGGGCCAAGGATAGACCCCTGGGGGACCCTGGTCAACAAAGCATATAATGTTTAAGTGGTTAAATTAACACAGGATTTTACTGTGCTGGAAACATACGCGGGCTAAATAAAGGTTAAAGTCAAGTCATGAGATAACCATATCATTATTGTGCATAAACAGTCGACACCCCCGAGCATGTTGTCAGAATGAGGCATCGCCATCACAGTGATTACTGCATGGGAACACATACAGTGCAGTGCAGTGCCATTGGAAAGCATCCTTTGGATTAAAGCATTGCGCATCCTGTCATTCTTGCGGCCATGGCGATTACAGAAAGTCAGGTGATTGCAGAAGATCAAGAGTATCAGGGCCGACAGCGGCTCGGGAGGTAGAGCAGCTGTCTGGGAACCAGCTCCTCCTGGCTTAGTGTTGATGTGTCCTTGAACAAGACAACCCCCGCCCCCCATAAAAGCAGGGAGTTGGGTAGCTTTGCACGGTTGCCTCCGCCGCCGTCGATGATAATATGGGAAAACACCTTGGATAAAGGAGATGTTCTATGTTTATTAAAGGATCCGGCCCAGCCTCTAGTCTTCCTGGGATCATGGACAAAGCAAATAGTAGCATTAGAAAACTCACTGATCATTTCTGTTCAACCATTATCCACGGCAGATGTTCATGTTCATGCAAGGCGTTTTATTCTGAGCAACCTGTAACTATTTCAAATCAGATTTAGTAGCAGATTACAGGGCAGAGGGCAGTATACAAAATTTAGTTGGACAGCCTGGGTGACGTGAGGTTGTACTAAATTAGACAGAACCAAAGAACGAATAACTGATTTCATTTTGGAGGGAGCGATGAAAGCAGAACACTTCCTAGCCATACCGATTCCTCTTCCCATTTTGATGACAATATTGTTTATATGTTTAGACCAAGAAAAGAGCTATCAATAGTTACTCGAAGAAGTTGTATTGTGTTCACTTATTTACACCCAGAAGTTGTATTTTGTTTTCACTTGTTCAATTAGTGCTGAGGATTCTTGCCCAACATGTGTCTAGATCCAAGCAAAATGGCCTTTGTCTTACTCAGGATTCAAATTCTAAAACAGCAAAAGTATCAGATCCACAAGCTAAAAATGTTTTGAGCTTGTAGATCTGCTACTTTTGAGTTTTACAAACACAGGATATGATGTTATTATCCAAAAGGGGCATTCATGTGATGCTGTAGGATGATCAAGTAGGACAGACATTAATTTACAAAAAAAAAAAGAAAAGTTAAAATATGAAGATAAGAGGTTTCTGACAGACAGCAACGATACCATCTACATACAGGTACATACACAGTCACGACCCAAATATACGTGCGCACGTATGCACGCAACCATGCAACCATGCACACAACTCACCTAAATTACAGTATATGTACCCACTCAGACGGGCCAGACCTGCAAAACAGGTAGGCTAATAATATGCTGTTGATGAACAGCTTACAAAAAGATCAACATCTGAATCAGATTGACAAGCAGATTTACAGTAGGCTCAATTACTGTATGTTAATTCACTTACTCTGCTTGTGGATATTATGGTCTGGTCACAATTGCTGCATCCATTCTGTGCTGATTTACTGGCACTCTAGTTGCTTTTGACGGATTTTTTTTATTTAAATGTCATATTTTAGTCACCTGAACTGAACTCTGAACATAAAATGACTTGTCTTAGTTCTACTGGATCTGTTCTCCACTAGTCCCTCCCTAACATTTTAGTCTACTTTTTATTTATTGATGAAAATGTCAATATATTCAGTCATCACAGCTTAGTTTTTATTTAAATTTTGTCAGTGAAAAACCGAACATTCTTCGTAGTTTTAGTCTAAATGTTACAGTATAATTGTACAAGACTGACAGTTGCAATATTGAAACATATTAGAATAGAAACTCATATCGTTTTGTATTGTGATCATTTCAAGTGAATCAAATTATAGTCAAATTCAACTCAAGGTCCTAACAAAACAATTACGGTAAAGGTACAGAGACTATAATTTAGGTGCCTATTCGTTTACAACTGGTACTGTACTGGCCAGAGAGCAATGAAGCAACCCGATAGATAGCTCACCATACATGCGGAGAGTCCCAAGGTGTATCGTCGCGATGCTCATGCTAGCAGCCAGCCGGTCTCCACATGCAGCGGTGTGCCGAGATGAAGCACCAGATGGATGTAAAGTAGAGTATGAGGCTGAATGTGTGTTTTAATACTTAAGAATAATCCCTGGTCAGAGGGGATGTTCCACAGTCAGAGCTGCATTTCAGCAGCTTGGCGGCCCACTCTGAACGAGAGTGGATAGAGGCATAATTTATCCAGTACCATGAATCATTGCATAACCAACAGTAAGACACAGTTCACCTCAATTTCATGTCATAATTATTATTGTAAGGTTTATTCTTGCACAAAATATAATGCACATTCATGGTGCTCCCAGACTTAAACCAGCACTGATGAACAAGAACAAATAATTTAAAACGAAATAAGCACACTTTGTGGGAGAAACAGCATAGACCATAGTGTAAAGACTACAGGTGTAAAGACTAAATACAAAGGCAAAATTACCTACTGTAATGTTTGTACATAACGTCATCTACACTGAGTTGCAGGCACTTCAGGTTTGCATATTCTGTCGATGACGTGCAATTAATTCATATGCACTTCATACGGAAACAAAACAATGTTTCCATCTTTAATAGTATAGCTATGTGGAGGGGAGGTCACCACAACGTCACTTTGCCATGTTTGCATTCTAAGTCCAATGAGAAAGTCTTAATAAAAAATAAATAAAATAAATAGACACCACTGATTAAAAAAAGAAATCATTCAAATCCGGTAAAGAAAATTATTATGAATTAAGGCTGCAGTCTTGATCTCATCATAAGTAACATGTTTTCATAAGCGTCTGTATACTGGCGAGCAGTACAGCTGGCAGGACTGTAGCACTATAGGACTTCGTTCAGTCTCCCAATTGTTTCTCAATTATGATCTTTAGGACTGAATGTCCACACTGTTATTTGCAAGTGATCAATTGATCGATTGGTGTATTCATTCAGACACCGTGGACGTATCTGCATCGGTTGCTATGGCAACAACATAACAAAGGCTGCATAGGTAATGCTTAACCTATAGTCACTGTCGGGTGGAAACCTCATATGATGTACACATCTGTTATTTTGGACATACGAGCTTACAGATCTGCTACTTTTGATGCTTTTGTGTGAAGCTGTAGAACGATCAAGTAGTACGGCGTTAATTCAAAAACACAAAACGTTGGAATATGGAGACAGGAGGTTTCTGCCCGACAGCAACGTTAGGCCCAACCACACCAAGGAGTCACCATGCAACTAGAGTAGTTACAACTAGAGTAGTTGCAAGAAATCAGAGTGCCGGCCTGCCCATACAAGCAAACTACACGAACGCCTAGTGCCCCAGGAGTTGCAAGCCCCCCCAAACATGTCCTCAAAGTCATGTATCCAACAAGCTTTGAACTGAGCAGATTGGACTTTCCATTCCAGAGATAATGGCCACAACATCTTGAAAATGCCCACCCCGCACCCTGCCCGCTTGTTGCAAGGAGTTGCGACTAGTTAGCATTGGTGTGGTTTATTGGGCCTTATACTGTTTACGACATTGTCGCTCGCTGGAAATATTGTTGGTTTTGGGCGGTCGATGTAAACATTCAGTAGCTTAGATATCAGGTCTCCGGGAGGGACAGCTAGGACAGCTGGTCCTCATATTGCTTCCTGAAACAGTCTCCAGCTGGGAAGAAGTCCCAACATCTCTCCTGGTACATCTTCCACACATAGGATTCCTACAGCGTGATAGAGCAGGAAGTCACATACAGTATGAGGAGAAACATCTATTTTTTATTTATTTTTTCCTAAGGCAGATGCAACTGGAAAAACAAATAAAGCAATCTTGAACCTTGAAGATGAAAGGTTCAAGATTCAAGAAGGAAACCTTTTAAAGGAACACTTTAAACACTGTACATTTTTTGTACAGTATCTATCTGTCCTCACTAATGATCACTAATTGGACGCCAGTGGACAGTACCTTTTTGTCATTCTGCCTCTAAAATTGACTTGGTCTCTGAGGCTAGCCTGTCTAGGCTGTGGAGAGCTTGAAAATGTGCATGCCGATGACATCTTCAAAATGCTTTCTAAACAATAGCGAGGAACCATATGGAGATAACGGCTGAAAAAAAAAAACATGTTTCTTTAAGTGTAAATCATCTGAGCTACTGTAGTGTACCGGACTGACCTGGCCGGTGTGTTCCGTTTCATCTTTGTTGATTAGGTACATTAAGAAGAACCTGGAAAAGATACACAGGTTTAAATACCATGTAAATGATTATATGTAACCATTAATATAGAAGTTTTTATTTTCTTGATTCTTCATGTAGCATATCAGCATTATAGTTTATTATGGCACCACATCAAAATATATGTCCAAAAGATTTTGATTCCCATATTCACAACACCTTTTGCTTCTTCTTTTGAAATATTTTCTTTCGCATCAGGACATGATCAGGTCTAATGATCAGGTGATGATCATTAGACTCAATCTTTAGCAATAACCAACCATAACCCAGACTCCCTTCCCAGTCAGAATTGACTATATTACAAATATATATTTTCTCACACTTATGCCAGTGTGCCAGTGATCACCCTCCCCTGCCCCAATGTTTGCACCTGCGTGCCTAAGGTTGCAATACCCCTGGATTTGATTGTATTGAATTCACTTGTAATCACTACACATAAATGGTAAATGGTGCATTTATATAGCGCCTTTATCCAAGGCGCTTTACATAGATTGTGCATTACATTCACCCATTCACACACTGATGGCAGCGGAAACAGGAGCAATTAGGTGTCTTTCTCAAGGACACATCGACACTAACTCTGGGGGAGCCCGGGTTCAAACCCCTGAGCCACCGCCGCCCCCCACCACATAGAAGTTATACTACCGTCTACTAACACTATCTTCACAGTGTTAGTAGGCAGAAAAGAGAAATAACCCGAGAGGCCATGGGTGGAAAATATCTGATTGTTTCCCAGTCTTATCCTCTCAGCACAGGAATGTGGAGGAGAGCGATGGAAGGCTTAGGGAGGTGGTGTTCTCAAGGTCCTTCCGCCCTTATCTCTGATTATTAAACGGCTTTGTTGAATGTATAGTGATATCTCAGTGGTTTTGTTGTTTTTCAATAATGACTGCTGCTATCAATAACAGGCCGGCGGAAACAACACCTGAATCAACCAACTAACCCTTAATATTTCTATGCATTTTATGTATTACCTTGTGTTGTCCTTTCTTACTGTAAGGCGGATCAAGAGCGTCTGATAAATGCCTAAATTGTAAATCCTTGTTGACATTTTGTGTCTATTAATCAATGCCCATAACTTTTCAGGATACAAATTCGAAAGCAACAAAAGTAGTAGATCCACAAGTGTTGTCCATGTTGCTTCGTGCCGCATTTTGAGCTTGTGGATCTGCTACTTTTGAGTGATGTTGAAGTAGGGCATTCATTTACAAAAAAAAGAAAAACACGCAAAAAGTTACAATATGGAGATAAAAGGTTACTGCCGAACAGCAACAATGAAGTCACTGTTGAAGGCTGCATAGCCGAAATGTCTGTCATTCCTTGATGTAGAAAATAAAAAGAGTTTGCCACTCTTGCCAAAGGTAGGCCCAGTGGGCCTACCTTTGTTTATATCAGGTCAATGTTAAGAAATAATGAGATTTACCGTTTCAACCCAAAAGGTATGCATCTTTCCTGTCTAGGGCAAAATGTCAAGAAAATCTACCGATACCACGCACGCACGCACGCACGCACGCACGCACGCACGCACAGTGTACTGTCCTTGCAGCATACTGTATGCATTCATGCGTGGACAGGGAAACAAGAGCGTGAGAGAGATACTGACATGTAATTGGCCAGGTTGTGCTCATCCAGCGTATGGGTCTCGAAGCCATGTGGTGTGGTGTCAAAGTAGTCGCTTCCAATCCCACATATGAAGCATTTCGTCTGCACATATGAACACATCGTTAATTAAGAGGACGCCGCATTATGTCGTTCACATTTAGCTTACTGTAGTAATTAAACCATTGGTTCTCCTCAATGGCCAAATTGATCCAAAATGGACCAACTCTCTGAGTTAAATAATCACAGAGGTCCCAGTATTGTTCAGTTCAGAGATTCCCAACCTCTTTATTTTTGTCCCCCAGTTTGATATCCATGAGGCCACTGACCCCATTTGATACCATGTGATAGCCCAATTTACACTGTCAAATGTGTTCATTTAACTCTGAGAGTGTACATTTGTGCACACACACTGTCAGTGTGACAATGTGCTGACTTACCAGAGTATTAAACTGTAAAGGGCGTTACACACGGGGAGCTTGAAAACGCGCCTCTAGTTCATTTTCAATGAGACCTGCGTTTTCTGCTGAGAAATCGCGGGGCGACAAGGCAAGCGTTTTTACGCGAGCGCGTTCCCGTGAATTTGTCGTGCGCGTGCTCGTTTCGTGCACACGCCTGCGGTTCACCAGACCTGGATTCTGTTTAGCCTTTTTTTAATGCTTGCGTTATCGCGCCACCTCTTGAACAGACCTGGAGCAGACCTGTCAATGATCCAGGCGGCAACGTGTGCGTTTAACGCTCCCCGTGTGTAACGCCCTTAAGACTGATAGAGAAATGTTATGTATGACTATACCTCCATGTCCTCCTTCACTTGCTCTTGTTGGTCTCTGAGTTCTCCAAAGGCATCAATGATCAGACCTTTAAACCACAGCATACATAACAGAGGTGTTGGAACTTTGAAGGATTCCGTGCACTGTACTATCATTGCTCTCTGGTGGGGTTTTTAAGACATTTTGACTCTAAATTCACAGTAAACCACGGCCCACTCTTAGGCCAATAGGGCAAACTTTATAGAACAAATGGGAAGGTCTCCTACCAATCTGTTTGCTTTGAAAATTCAACCTTGTTTTAAAACAAAAATTAAATAAAATTACGTCGCTTTATATTCACATTCAGTATATGGATTTACACATCAATGCTGGGACGGGGGAATCTCGGGGCGGGTAGAGACCACCCATGGGCCACCCGTAGCTCCGAATCGCTCCTCCAGGGCTGAGGGCTGTCGCTCGGCTGCCCGACCACCCTGGAGGTGCGCCACGGAGCTCTGGTGGCCCGTCTCTACCTGGGTCACTGGGTGTTTCACCAAATCTACCTAGTAACAATTCTGCCCAATGATATATTTTTCAAACTAGCGACTGACCTAGGCGGAAGAAAGCTGAAGGGGCGGGGCTGCGACCAATATGAAAAAGGAAAAAAGTAAACGCGGGAGTGCAACGAGCAATTCGATTTATGGTTTCAAAGGGGAAAACCAACTGCCAGAACGTACAGTGTCGTACACTGACCGAAACTTTGGTCAGTTCAGTTGGCAAAATGATACAGCAGATGGAAAATTAACACAGTACTGACTATATCAGACTTGTAAGTAGCCTATAGGGTTTAACGCTAAATAAAATCTCACAACTGAAAATGTTACAATGTTAATTAACACAATATGTAAAATGGTGATGTTTTAATAATATTGTTCCTACGGTTCCTACATACTGCCTGCCAACCAGGTGAAGAAATCACATATTGAGGCTTTGGCATGTGCTTTTATGGAATATTGAACATTATGCTTTTATGGAAGACGCTTTGGAACAAAATTGGTGAAAAAAAAATCTAAAACATCTTAAAATAACCAAAAATAGCCTATCGAGTTTGTAGATAGGCAATTCTGTGTGTATATGCTTCCATAGAAGACATGCTTTTATTTATGAAATCCCAATGACTGACATTTTTTATCCATCTGTATATTATTCTTATTCTTATTATTGTATTGTAGTATTGCAGCAAGCAACACAGTTGAAGTCTGCTGACAAATGTGTGACAGGCCAGCAGATGTGTCCACGGCACAGACGCACCCAATCTGGAATCCTACGGTCCCCCCCCCATGCATATTTGTTAAACTACCACTACAGTTGAGTCGACACATGCAAGGTCGCAAAGAATGTCCCTGAGGGGAAGGTGTTAATTCCTAGAGGCCTAACCGAAATGTTTCTCGGCGTCACTTGTGCGTAGGCTAATACTTAAAAGTAAAACATGTGAGAGATTTTGTCAAGTGCCCCGCCTACCAATGAAGCACATCTCTTCATCCCTATTATGGGAGATTACTTAGCAGCACAGCTCTAATACAGCCCTTGGCCAAAAATATTGCTTTGCTAAAACTAAGAAATTAAAAGGCTGATACCTTAATTAGCTGAAAACCTTCACCTAAAATAAATCTCAATCGTTATGCAGCGGTTCTCAGACCTTTTTAATTTCAAGGATGCCCCAATACACAGAGTGTACAAATGGAATCTAGATGGACCCCTATGGGTCCATTTAGAACCACCCAAAGACTCTGACTAATATATGAGCCAATTAAAAAAAGAATGAGTCTTAGCCTTAAATAGATATACTTTGCACCTTTTGGCACCCGTGTCGTACCCCTGTTCCTGTATTTATGTATTGTAATCTACTCTGTTGTCTCTGTGTAATGGAATGTGCTCTATTGTCTGCCTGATTTTGTTTTCATGTTTTTTTTGTGGGGACTGCATATGTAAATTAGCATCTTTGCTAAATCCGGTGTATATACGTTACATTGATATACATTGTTCATTAATATGCAGCATCTAAATAAACAAATAAAGTTAAGTAAAATGACGGTCCCTGGACCCCACATTGAAAACCACCCGTAGCCTGTGTGTGCATCATGTCTCACCCTGAATGATGGCCAGAAGGATGACAATGACAAAAAAGAAGAAGGTTATATCAAAGACCACCCGGTAGAGTTCGTATTCATCGCCGGCAGGATCCTCAATCTCATCTCCTATGCCACCGCCGGCTCGCACTCCAACGTACATGTGGAACAGGTAGCACTGTAAAAATAACATGAAACAGAATAAGACGTTAAGAACCTACGTATGCCTTTCTAGGAAATCATGTGGGTGCACAGCAAATTCCATGGCGATCCACCCAGTAATGTTTGAGATATTTTGGTTAGGACTAGGGATGGGCCGATAATTGTTATAATCGTGATAAAAAAACGCTCACAATAATCGTGCGAATATTTGAATTGAACACTGAGATCAATTCACCATTGCCAAGCTGCACATCCGATACCACATAAACCCTCTATAATTGGTAAAACGGACCTGTAAAGAACGTACTTTATACAGTCTTTTCATTCGATACCAAATCTCTTTGCCAAGAATACCCGATCTACAAGCATTTATTTTTGAAAATCTTCCGCCCCAGAATTACTGAAGCTGGTGTTCAAGTGGTTAACAACAAAAGTGACATTTTAAGAGTTTTAAGCATATTTTGATTATGCAATAATATCGAAAAACGCAATTATTTTGGTCAAATTATTTTGGTTCGTGACATGACATTTTTTTACATTTTTGGCAACTTTTTTGGCCATTTTCATAGCATGACTCACGGTCATCATGTCGTCACACTTCATGTCCGGTACGTCTTCATCCTCGCTTTTGTTGTAAAACTTGCGGAAGAAGTTGAAGGCGATCACGGTGTACAGGTAGACCACCACCGCCAGCAGACCCACCGTCATCATCAACTGGCAGCAAGACAGAGAGGAGGAACAGTAGGTTGCATTCATCATACAGAAAGATTCCATGCTTTTCCAGCCTCCAGAATTTCTCAGACTACATTTTACATCCAAGTACAAATAGCGACATGTAGATGTACATACTTATCATGTAAATAATGTTATTGAGAGCTTGTCATGTACATTTTAACTAACTGTACACCAATCAACCCCTACAGTAACAGAAGGGATGTTCATGTACAATTCACCACTATACTAGAAAGGAGAACTACAGTCTACTGTTTTTGCTTTATTGGCTGTTAGATTAGGTAAATCATACTGTAGTTATAAACACTGCTTAACAACTATAAATAAAGTCACTCCTACAGAGAAAGTTTTATGAGTTTTCACTGTCAAATATCTATGCCCAAAGAGGATGGAACCAAACAAACAGTTCAGTGCTACCTACAGCAAACGCATTATTGTCCCACAACCTAATAGTCCCACACTCTCTTTTATTTCTCCATACTTATCCACACTTTCCTTCCCATACTTAGGAGGAACCCTATTCTGAATATTCATGTATAATCCCATATATTCTGCATTAAAACACAGTAGTATCTGGAGTGCTGACTTAATGAATTTATATAAAATAAAATGTTGTAATTTTGTTGAAGGGTTGCACGTGGACACATTGTTAGACCTGCGTTCCATTGTGGGTGACTGAGGAAAGGATGGTGCGAAGAGTCTTAACGCCCATGGCGATGTCAAGCAGGTGACAGGCGTAGAAGAAATTGTTGTAGTGCCCGAGGATAGACATTATCAAGTACCAGCACAGATACAGGAACGTCTGTGAAGACCAGAAAAACCAGTAGAGTATATTATGTAGAAACAAGGTTGTAGAAACAAGAAACATTACGTTAGTTATCAATAACAAAAAATAAACAGACGGTTATTTTCTTACGCCATCTGTGAACACAACACCAAATTTCCAGATCTGGTACTTGATGTCGATTGATGTGATCCTGTAAAGATACAACAAAGAATCCCAGTCATCAAACATTCTCTTCTTTGAAATTCTGTTTCAAAGGAGCCTGTGACAAGTGCTACTTTGGCACTTCAATAAATATTGTTTCTATTGAGAAGAAACCTCCTTGTAAATGAATGGCCTAGGCAGGATCATTCATCTTCATACAAGAGTGTCGCACAAAAGTAGTGAAAAAACAGCCGCCATTCTACAAACTCACAACGCATCACCGAGCAATGTGTTGTGAACTTGTAGATAAGCTATTTCCACATTTTTTTTAAATAATAATAATATGTTTAATTTGGACATACAAGGTTTCCTCCCGAGTGGCAGCGACACCATACTGTACCAGGTGAACATGGAGTTGTCTGGTTCCTCCTGCTTCTTCTCGTGTGACTGCTGGCTCACATCCAGGGAGGCCAGGTCCACTCCCAGGAGCTCTGCTATCCTCTCCCTACCGTAGATGTCTCCATACTTATCCAGAACCTGGCACACGTTACATTATGGCCATATCAATCAAGGTTGTGTGGAACTTATCCTGTGTGTGTGTGTGTGTGTGTGCGTGTGTGTGTGTGTG